>JBBPBX010074284.1:2803-17614 GCA_038048925.1 Garcialebias charrua
CTTCTGGAATTTAAGCTAATCTGTACTGTTTTAGCTACTATTCAACTATATTTTTGGAAATTTCTTTTTTCAGATATCTTCCATTTTTTATGCTTCTTTCTGCTTCTTTGAGTTCCTTCTGGTAATTTGAGCTTCATACTGTCTCAGCTACTTTTCAGCTATTTCTTGCTAATTTTAGCCTTTTTAGCTAGTTTACAATTTTTTGTGCTCATTTCTGCTTATTTAACCCAAATTCAGCAAATATGCATTTTTTCTGCTTTCTACTTCTATTTTAGGCTTGTTCTTCCATTTCAGCTACATTTCAGCAGGTTTTAGCTAATTTCAGCTGCTTTTCAGAAAGTTCCTCAGCAATAAACATTCACACTGTATTTTCGCAGAAAATGCAATTTCTCTAGTTCCGTTTTGTTTTTACTGGAAACTTTTACTTAATACTGTACTTATTTTTCAAGCTTATGATTTGATCATAAAACAATGGGTTGTTCCATGTCTTAACGAAATGTTAGTTTGTTAGTTTCCGTTCTTGTTTTAAATATTTGAACTTTGGAGAAGTAATGGTCAGACAGGACTTTTAGAGGTGTTGAGGATGCTCCCAATATGTCATTCAATTTAATACAAGCAATTATTTTTATATTTTTTCATGCAAATGCATTTTGCCTTTGCACCAATGAATTTAGTGTTAAGTTTCCCTTTTTTATTGAAGCAAATGTAATTTTTTTAAGGACTGATTTGCTTATTTCATTTGAAAATTTCAATGAGAATTATTTGTAATTTTGACAAAATCAGCTTATTAAAATAATAAGCATTGCATCGGTGGGTCCACTGATTGTTAACATTCTTTCTGTTAATATCAATGCACTGCAGACAAAACTGGGAATTTTTTCAGAAATTTCAGCTATAATTACCGTTTCATTGTTAAAGTCCAGAAATTTGCTTATTTTATAATTTCATGCAATGGTTCCCAACTGTGGGCCTTGAGGAACACCATCCTGCATGTTTTAGTTGTTTCACTGCTTCGACACATCTTTGAAAGGGTCATTAACAGGCTTCTGCAGAACATGAAGTAAATCACAGAAACCAGGTGTGTGGGAGCAGAGAAACAACTAAAACATGCAGGACGGTGTTCCTCAAGGACCATGGTTGGGAACCACTGATTTTAATGGATGCAAATGAACAGATCATAAAACATGTGCCACATAAAAAATGTGTATGATTTAAACCAATAATAATAGTATGTGCAAAATATTATATTTAAATTTCTCCTAAGGAGCTGAGTTTCTATTACATGAAATTTAATTTGTTTTGGATTTGGTTGATTTTCTTTTTGAAACTCTGCAATATATCATAGAAGTACCAATAAAGGAAAAAAGAAACTAATATGTTTTTCTATATTTTGCATCTATGTCATAGCGGTGATGCTATACATTTGACAAAAATAAATGAATAAACAAAAACCCAATCTGTATCTGAGAGCTTATGTCAGGATGAATCAAAGATGAAAATTTCCAGTAGCTTCTGTAACTGATGAACTCTAATAATCCTCTCCAACACATATTCTCTCTTCAGCAGAAGATTAAAAGCAGTAGGCTAACAGACATGGAATAAATCCTTTCTTATGGTTGTGTGTTCTTCGTGGAGCACAAAGAGCATCACACTATTTGACCAGACGGTTCACACCAAAACATGCAACTTCACACTGGAGTCACACGCAGAGCAGAAGAGAAAAGGTAAAAAGGGGCGTACCTTGTTCTGCCATCATATGTGCAAAACCTTGAGAAGGAAAGAGATGGGAAAGATGGGAAAGGGAACACTTAGTGTCAATACTCTGCAGTATTGTGATGAAACATGCTTTTCTCAAGAGGGAAAGCATGACATCTGAACACAAACATTTGCAAAGCTTCCCGTGTTCGAGCAGGAGGCTTTCTAAATCAAACCCACACGTTTCACCGGAGAATTTCAAAGCAGGACTCTCACTGACCTGCAGCTTTTACTTGCCACAGCTGCAGGTTTTAGGTTCTTTGGGAGCAAAAGCAAGTTTTGAACAACAGTCATCAACTTTACTCTGGAAATGACCAAACGGTCAGAAAACTGCTTAAAAACACATCAGTCTAAGGCTTTTACAGAAATCATTTGTCCAGTATACTATGGGCTACTTCTAATTGCACCCAGTTTACTTTATACCAGTGGTTCCCAGCAGTGGTCCCTGAGGAACACCATCCTGAATGTTTTACTTGTCTCCCTGCTTTGACACACCTGATTTGAATGAATTGGTGTTTAGCAGCCTTCGGCAGAACTAGAGTTAACAAAAGTCACTGAATCAGGTGTGTTTGAGCAGGGAAACAAAAAAATGTGCAGGATGGTGTTCCTCAAGGACAATGGTTGGAACCACTGCTTTTTTATAACTACAGGTACTCAGTTTGCCGTTTGGAACAAAATGGCCTGATTTTAAATGTGATCTACAAAATAGTGAATTTAGATTTGATAGGCTTGAAGATGATTGAAGTGCAGGTTGATTATTTGGATTCAAATGGTGACAGAGTTACAGAATCTTTAATACACGTTTTCAAGTTTTTGGTTAATAAAATTTAATCAAATTGGCAATAAAAATAACTTTTGCCTAACTATTTTAAGAAGAGGCTGTTTGATTTGAAAATAACTCTGCACACTAGATTTTTGGTTTGCTAAGAAAATAAAGATATTTATTGTCTGACTTTAGGGATTTATTCAGAATAACAGAAAAATGCAACTGAATGTTGAAGGAAATATCTCCAACTAAAGTATAAACTTCAAAGGACTGTTTGATTTTGCACTTTTGTAGAACTGCTGAAAAATGTTTCAGGACAAACGTTTAATAAAAAAATTTAAGATTTGGAAGCTCCTGTGGTTTTGTCTAAAAACGTGCAACTAAATTATTCTGATGCCAATATTTTTTATTTATTTTTTTTTTTACTTGGAGGATATTTCTGATTAAATCAATGTACAGACTGTGCAAGAAAGTTTAAACACAAGCAGTCTAACATCCTTACAGAGTTTTAACTGTCTGAAAATCTGCCACCGCACAATAATCACTGCTTTAAAGGTTTTATTTAAACTCACCTGGCATTTTCTTGCTGACTTCTGCAGTGAAAGGAAAGGAAACAAGCAAACAAAGCAGCATTAGAAACACACGTGTTACTTGCATGTTGACTGTCATGCAATTTAAAAAAAATGTGTCCATACAAATGGGTGGCAGTTGGCACACTCATTTGCATGTGTCACAATCCAGAAAGGTTTTACAATGAGGAGTTTAAGGTACAAAACCAGCATAAACTTCAACATTTCTTGAAGTTTTATTTTTATTTTCATTTGGTGAACATATTAATTCACTTCCCACAGTTGTTCGATCATAAAGACACATGAAATAAACAGAAAAGGGACTGAACTGAATTTATTGTTACCTTTGGACCACATGTTGAATTAAAGGGTCCATGCTGGGGGCTTTAGTAACTGAAATGCTGCAAACAGTTCTATTCAATCCTCTGATGTCAAATTTCAAACAATGATTTGGAAATAATTATATACTGTACATATATTCATTCTGAGCTTTGGGGACATATTTGGATTTGGAGGTTTTGATCCGAGTGTGGCACTAGATGTAGACTCAAAGACAACAGGAGTCATCTCTAAATGGTTTGTTTGATGAAGAAACCACTTTAAAGATGGTGAAGTCATTTTGAGAACAGTGAAACTGTTAAAAATTAAGTGTTACTTTATTGGAAGAAAATGTAGCAACCTTTTTGAATAAATGACATATAAAGCATCTTCAGGCTGCCCCACGTGAGACGATTTATGGATAAATAAAACAATTAAATTGCCACAAATGATACAATTCCAAAGACAGAAGCAAACAAAACAAAAACGTTTAATATTCCATTTTATTGGAAATCTTATGGTGACCTAATTTGGGCATTTTTTTAAAGAATCCTCAGACTTGGCAGTTGTACAACATCAATCTTTATGGAAGTTTATTGATGATTTTCTTTTAAGTGATCACACCTGAGGATCTGTGGTTAAGATGAAAATCTCCAAAGGGAGGCAACCAGGAGGCATCCAAATCAGAAGAGCCTCCTCAACTGACTCATTTCTATGGAGAGGAGCAATGACTCCACTCTGAGCTATCCCTGGATGAGAGACCTCCTCATGCCATCTCTAGAGCTGAGCCACCCTGTGAAGGAAGCCAATTTCAGCCATTTGTATCCTGGATCTCGTTCTTTCTGTCATGAGTTTAAGTTTCAGAATATTTGTCAGATTACAACTACGAATATAGTCTATAGTTCATAATATTATCACAAGACTTCAAAGGTTTATGGCTAAAAGGACGAGGCTGAAATTCAGTCATGGATGTAGATTTTTGGACCACTGCAAATAAAAACTGGCTTGGTTTGGTTGTGAGCAGCATTTCATGGGCTCAGGAACACAATCATTGTCTGTAAACAGTTCATCGGCCATTACATTTTTTTTAAAGCACAAATTACTAGTTCCAAAATTTTATATGTTTACTAAGTTCTATAAAGAATAAAATACTGGTTCATAATGTTTATAAATAATTGCAATCAGTTTTTAATTAACACTTTACATAACCTCCATTCAGGCTGTACATAAACCGACAAACAATTCAATGTTTCATGAAAAAGAAAAGTTCTTCTGATCATAGAATGAGCTTTTTGGCTTCTTAGAAACGAAGTAGCTTGCAAATAAAATGAATGCTAATTGACTTGAGATGCATTAAATGTTCTCAGCATTAACTAATTGGGGATGTTACAGTGTTAATATGGCAACACAAGCAGATGGAGGCTGATTTTTTATTCATCAGATATTAATTCAGCTTCAAACTGATTCCTGTTCCAACATGAAACAAGTTGATCCAGCAGTCGTTCATGTGGGGATTATCAAGTCCACCATCTTTGTCTCTGCTGTACACCGTTTAGAATTAATACGTGTTCTTCTAAAACTGAATTTAAAGCATTCAGATTCTGGTTCATGCCACAAACGGAGGCGGAGCCATTGCATAAAAAAAGTGAAAGTTAATGTTTTGTAAAATTCATAAATTCTAATGTTCTTTTTCCATGATCTCTGCACACATATTGGAGAAGATACAGTTTAAGGAAGGCTTGGTGGGTTTACATATTAGAGGTGCAACTCTTTTAAAAACAGTACAGTAGTCCCTCGATACTTCATGGTCCGACTTTTGTCTATTCACTTTTTCGCGGGTTTTCAATGCAAGATTGTACACGACACACAACTGTCAACTTTAATATTTCTCTGATTACTCTCTGTAATTGGGACGGTATGGAATAAAGGGAGCGGGAACCAACCAATAGGACAAAAAAATTACACAAAAAATACATAGGACAGGCACCATTTTGTAGTTTTCTTTCAATAAACCTAACTGTAACAAGTCAAAATAACTACATGGCCCAGAAGCCAACAATACCTCTGTCCGCTGTTCTGCCGTAATTCAAAGAACAGCAATGGAGGGAGCAAACACTAGAGGAGAAACCAATATGGTAAAAAATTGTTTTGCAACGCAACGTCATAAGTAATGATCTGTTAAGCTCACAGAACTGCAGGAAAGTCGCTAATAATCTTGAAGTTGAACTCGTCCTTCAAGTTGTATTATTTTCACTGGTGAGTACCCAAGTAAAATTCTATAGTACTGTACAGTACATATACATATGTTGTTAAAATTATGTAGGTTTAAAAGTTTAGAAAAGGGTTTCCTGTTTTTGGAATTGTCTGGTTCCTGGTTTATCAACATACAAAGAAGACGGCCGCAGCTAATTTGGACCTCGTCACACTACTGCCTATTTGAAGGTTTGGTTTGTGCTTTGACGACTCAAAATCAGCTGATTTATCAGCTAAACCGTAAGATGGAAGTGATTTGAATTGCAGGCCACCTGCGGCTTTGGGACTTGTCATTGTGAAACAACCTTGAAGAGGCTCGTAAGCACGGCCCAGTAGAATGCACCCTAATCTGGCCATTTCAGATCTTGGAAGTATCAATAAGACTCGAGGCTGACAAGAAAAATAGTCTGCCTGAATAGATCAACAATTGTGGCTTATATGAATCTGACTCCCCGGTTGGCCTCACAAACAGGCCGACTTATCAATTTCTCCTGGGAAATGTGTAAACTAAGGAAAAAGCTTTGTCTCTCGCAATCCCAAATTCTGTGGAGGCTCATCAGAACTGTGCCAGCTGACCAACGTCTTATCAGGACAATTGACTATCTGTTAGTGCTTCATGGACTGCATTGTCACCAAATGCATATGTAATGTGTTCATAAATGTGCTGCTGGCAGAGTTGTTTTAAATTTCTTAAATCATGTCCTGTTAGGACAAGGTGTGAAGATATCTTTTTTGTAATGCCACTATCCTCTCCTCATGGCTGTCTTTTTCTATCTAAAATATTTATTTTGTAAAGGATAAGAGGGCCGTGCTATCACAGCAGCTACATGCACTCTGCCCATCTTTCAGACGACTGTACAGACATATTCTCGTATCTCAGTACAATGATACGCTTATTCTGATTAGAACATTGCTAAGAACATTGCAAGAGTGTGGGAATGGTTTATAAAGCCTTAAAATGTATATAAATACTAATATAACATCTCTACTTCAAGGATGTTCACATATCGTGGGGGTGTCTGGAACGTAACCCCCGCGATGAATAAGGGACTACTGTACACCATAGTTGAGATTTAATTTGGAGAAATGAAAGGATGACAACATTTGCCATAATCTTCCTTAGAAAACCTGACAAGGGATCTTGCAAACTAAATTTACAACAAATTGACCAAATAAGAATTGCCCCTCATAATTTATAGTTTATAGCTTATGCAAACACATTTCCAAAGAATGCATTTTCAAATTCCTCTTGGACTCTGGTTTGACTCGTTTAATTTACAGTCGTTGCTCATTTGTTCTGTCTCACCCCCCGCTGCCATTCTGTCAGTTTCTTCTTCATCTTGACCTACTTCCTTTGGCACCTCCCTCCCCCATATTGTCCCCATTTCTAGCATCAGAATTTGTGAAGATGAACTCGTAAACGTGGGTATTCCTAGCAGATGTTTAACTCAAAAACTCGAACAAATCCATTTCTTCTGGCTCTGGTCAGAAATTCCTCCTGAATAATTTCACTCAGATCACCACTTTGGTGCTTTGACAAACTTATTTATTCATCGTTGGACACATAATCCAAGAGGACGAGTTTGACTCCCCTCTAATTCAATCCCCAAAGGTGAGGAGAGGACAGCCGGGGATTAAAGCTCAAAGTGGATTACTTAAAGGGATGATTCATGATGGGCTGGATAAACTGAGAAAGCACTGAGATTAATGAGCTACTTCAAAAACTGCTTTCTGTCACCACTACTGGCTTCACGCGGATTGTTTTTGGAGGTTATTATCAGTTAGAGCTATAATTCAAAAACAAAAACGAAAATGAATTAACTGTTGAGCAAATTATTGAGTTTTAATAACCAACCACTGACTGAAGGTGAGGTGATGATGGCTTTGCTTGTGTCTGTGTAATTGTATGTAAAAGTCTTGGTAAAATCTCTCTTCAGCTGCTGAACTTTTATTAAACATTTAGTTTGTAATTTTAAGATTTTTAACTATCTAATTGTGTGAATGTGTATGAAGCATTCTCACTGTCATCCATTTTTCTTCTGTTGGTTTTTCTATATCTTTCTAAATTCACATTTTTTGTGTTTAATCAACAAATCATTTCAAAATGTTCAGCTATTTCAGGACAATCCTGCTATGACTTTTGGTATTGGTGCAACGTTAGCTTTTTGAAACATTTAGCCTTTTCTGCAATTTTTTCCCTCAGAAAATGAGTTTAGCTAATTTTACATCCTTCAGATCTTTAGATGCATTTACAACCTTTTATTGCTCCTTTCAATGGTTAAACTTCTTACAGCTTCCTTGTGCAAATTTAAACTTTTAGCTACTTTCAGCTAATTCTGCTGTTTTTTCATCTGTTTTGTGCTCCTTCCAGCTTTTTCTGCCAACTACAACATTTTTGTGCTTCTTCTAACTTTGTTCTGCTAATTTCAGCTCCTTCCAGCTTATTTATGCGTTAAAACTTTTTTTTTTTTTTTTGCTATTTCAGCTACTATTCATGGTAATTTTAGCTTTTTCAACTAATTCCGCAATTTGGACACTCATTTAAACTTTTTTCAGCCTAATTTAGAAAAAATGTGCTCTCTCTCCACTTCCTTTTGGCAATTTAAGCTTCTTTCTTACAATTTTTAGCAGCTGTTTTTTGTTTTGCTAATTTCAGCTTTTTTCAGTTAATTTTCACATTTTTGTGCTAATTTCTGCTTTTTTCAGCAAATGTTCTTTCGGCTTTCTTCTGCAAATTTAGGCTAGTTTGAGCTTTTCAGCTCCCTTTTTTGTTCATTTCGGCTGTTTTCTCTTATAAATTCCAACTTTTTCATAACTTCTTTTTCAACTTCTGCTATTTTCAGCCTAATTTACTTTATGCTAATTTCAGCTTGTTATGCTCCTTTCTGCCTTTTTCTGCTCTTTCAGCAATTTAGCTCTTGTGGAATTAGCTGAAAAAGCTCAAATTAGCATAATTTCTTGAGTTCATTTCAGTTTTTGCTTCCTTCTGGTAGTTTAAGCTTCTTACCTTTTCAGCTACTTTTCAGCTTTTTTTTGTTGTTGTTGCTAATTTCAGCTTTTATTTATGTTTTATTTATTCTTTCCAAATGTTTGTGCTCATTTCTGGCTATTTAAACTTAATCAAGCAAATGTTTCTGAATCTTTTGCTTTAGGCTTGTTCTTCTATTTCAGCTACATTTCAGCATGTTTTTAGCCAATTTCAGCTGTTTTTCATCAAGTTCTTCAGCAATAAGCATTCATACTGCATTTTTTGCAGAAAATGCAATTAAATTTAGGAGTTAAATCTAATTCAAAATGCCCCCCACCTTAACAAGCATAAAATCGACTTCTCATTTTTGAGAAGTCATTTTCAGCCATTTATACAGATACTGAATAAAAGAATATGAGGTGGTGGCTAAGCATCATCCACTAACAAATATACTGAGTGCTCTATAATTGTTGCTTAAAGCTTCGGCAATAACTGTTGGCGTCAACTCTGTCTGTCATCTCAAAACCACATGAACCCAAAGAAACAATCATATCTAATAAACCATCGGACAGATTTTAAATACCTCATAAAATCCTCTAGAACTGATTCTCCTTTTTGAGTCACTAACTCAAAATGCAATGTTGCGTGAGGTTGTAGCGTTTTGACCACAAATGCTCCAACTTCATTTTGCCAACGATAATCTTCAGCTAAGTTCACTTTGCAGGTCTTAATGCTCATGTTGATTGGCCAAGGAAAATCTACTGTTGCCGTTGTCATCATTCTTTGTTTGTAGCCAGAGATGAGTAGATGAGTCATTGAGGCTCAATGGAATTAACCTGCCTAAATAAAGGTTGAATGAATGAAAAAATTCCAATGATGTGCTCAGATCCAATTACAGGTAGTCCTCGGGTTACGATGGTCTCTAGCTACGACGTTTCGTGGTTACGTAACGCATCTCATTAAATTTTCTATTTTTTTTTAAAGCCAGTTCCGGTTGTTCCTGTTTGACGGTAGAAGTAGCAGTAGCTTGACGCAGCGGAAAAACACAGAGAGAGATCCGCTCTGGACCGAGTTTCACGGCAGAAACAGCAAAGCAGTGGAGGAGGAGACCTTACTGGACAGAGGTTGACAGTGGTTTTACATCGTGAACAAAAGGTGCACGGAGATGGACGGGTGTACGGTGTCACCAGGCGGCAGAAACAGCAAAGCAGTGGAGGAGGAGACCTTACTGGACAGAGGTTGACAGTGGTTTTACATTGTAAACAAAAGGTGCACAGAGATGGACGGGTGTACGCTGTCACCAGACGGCAGAAACGGCGAGCTGGACCGGAGGTGCAACAAGCTAACATGCTAACAGACCTTGCTGTAAACGCTGTGGACCGCGTGAAGCAGCAGGAAGCTGCAGAGCTTGGAGGTGCAAGGAGCTAACAGGCAGAGGAAGAATTCACCAGCTCCCAGTAAGAAATTAACTCTTGTTTTCCTTCATTATGGCTCCAAATGTGCAGTATGTGTTTTTTGATAATTATGTAGGGTATTGTGTTAGGATAGGCTAAGTGCTTGGTGACTGTACAGTACCGTACATGTACGTGTATATGGGGCGGCCAGTGTGTATTTTTTTCCCCGACTTACGTCGAAATCCGGGTTACGGCGGGGCGTAGGAATGGAACTTCGTCGTAACTCGTGGACTACCTGTATTTATTTATTTATCCATGTTGTGGTCTTTCACATCATCACTGGAATGTGACCTCCATCACACTCCAGTGTGAACTCTTTACAGTTCTGAGACGACTCAAATGCACAGAAGAAAACATGACATCACACGCAGCACGCTGCGTTTGAGGAAGTTAATATGGAGGCTGCACATGTTGGCATGTGTGATTGTGAAGTTGTGCAACCAGAACCATTTATCTGGCATGTTTGTTTGGACCAGTGTTTAGATTTGATCATGCCTTTTAATGGCTCTTCCAGAAAGAAATGTGTGGAAAGTAGAAATAAATCCTAGTAATGTGCATTTCTTCAAAATATGCTTGGCGTTAAATTATTTCAGATGCAGCGCTCCAAGTGATGACGGCTAGTTTTCATAAGAATCGTCACTTTAACAGATAAAGTCTGGAGACTGGCTGATGTCTACAGCAGCCATGTTTCATGTTGGTAAAAGAAACACGGGGGCAGGTGGAGAAGAGCCTGGGAGGCCCGTTGGAGCCATCTGGTCACGTTGGAGCATCATGTGTGAAGCTCCTCGGTTAAAGATTTGAGACACTAAACATGTCAGGTGTTGGTTTGAGACGTTTAAGCTGTCAAATAAGCCTTCGATAAAAGCTTTTTAACGTCTTTCAGATATTTGACTTGCTTTCTCCGCAGTTCTGTTACTTCTCCTATCAGTGACATCACTGATACAGAGCCCCAATAACAGACCTCCAGTTTGTTCACAAACCGTCGGCAGCTCATCTGTTTGTGTGACCACGGGGCTTCATTTGTCGTGGTCTGCTGCCTCTCATCGTCCTGCAGTGCCGGGATGCTCAATGTGCCGACTGTTGCCAACTAGACGCTGTGTCCTGCATCTCGGCTCCAGACTCTCGTTAATCTAAATTTAACATCGGTACCAGCTCTCTACATGTGCATAGTGTAAATGAAATAAGTCGTTCTAAGCCAGTTGTCAAAATAAGATGATCAGAACCAGCTATTTCAACCTGTAAGACATTTGGTCTCGTTTTTTGGGGGGTGGGGTGCTTTAGGACTAATTTGAGCAGAATGTAAGTTAGAGCCAACAAGAAGGAGAGGAGCAGTACAAACACTCATCCTTCTATCCCTCGTCTTTACTGGCTTTTTTCCTTTCAGAGTGATGGACAGGTCTCAAGTCCATCACAGGGATGCAGAGGAATGGTTCGCACTCTCCTAAATATTTAGAAACAATTTTAGAGTTACCCAACTTACATGTTTTTTAGTTAGTGTGTGTATGTGGGGGGGGGGGGGACTACAATACTCTCGTGTACGGTGAAACATGTAAACCACCCCAGGCCAAGAATAAAAACTGACATTCATACTGTGAAGCAACAGCATTTAACCACTGTGCCACCGTATCCCCACGTGTTGTGCATGTTTAATGTTTTTAGATGTAAAGATTTTTACAGTGTTTACAATAATCTAATTATTTTATGCAAAGTAAAAAAAAAAAATAGACTACTTTATTTGCATTACTTTTATGATTCAAGTTTACGGCTGATGAAAAGTGCAGACATGGTCTCATGTTTCACTTGACCTTATGGTAATAAATTCAGATGTTTTGAATTCAAATTTGCTGAATTTTACTGAAATTAAAACCCATTTCTGATTAAAACTTTATCGATTACTAATGAGACATTGATCAGTTAACACCTGAAAGGTGCAGACTTATTTATGTAGCTTCATCTGTTGCTTAAAGTGTTTACCTTAAATACATAAATAAATATTGCATTTTATGTACTGACATCAGCAGGAGACAGTTTAACACAGACTGACATTTCTTGTAGAAAAAAGCACATTTAAAATGTTTATTTGGAAGCAAAAGCTGCTTTAAGGGAGAAAAACTATTTCTTTAGTTTCAGATTTGCTTAGAGGTTGTTTAATCTGTGAAGAAACTGAGTTTACATTGAAGCCTTAAACAATGCAAGGTATTAAAAATTGCCTAACATTTTAAATAATTGGTATTTTTCCAGATTTTTTTTACAGGCTTGACAATAATGAAAAGCAGGCATTCCAAGAGGAAGACTGTTGCCATATACAGTAATCTTAAAGCTCCCCTGACATCATCTTTGAACTTTCCATAAAATGGCACAACATATATACAGTATATTTTAAGATTGAACTCTGATCGTTTTTGCTAAAACAATGTTAAATGAATGAAAATTCCTCTCAAAAATAGTTTAAAATTAGCGCCGTTTTTTTACATGGTAAATCCGGATTTTCCCGTCGCGTGATTGTGACGTCACAACCACTTCATCAAGTTTGCGGACGACACAACAGTGGTAGGTCTCATCAGCAACAACGATGAGACGGACTACAGGAACGAGGTGAGCCGCCTGGCCTTGTGGTGCGGACACAACAATCTCACTCTCAACGTGGAGAAGACAAAGGAGATTGTCGTGGACTTCAGGAAGAGGGATGCACAACATGCCCCTCTGACCATCAACAGCACCGCAGTGGAGAGAGTGGACAGCACCAAGTTCCTGGGAGTGCACGTCTCAAAGGACCTGTCCTGGAGCAGGAACACTGCAGCACTGGCCAAGAAGGCTCACCAGCGCCTCTACTTTCTCCGCAAGCTGAAAAGGGCTGGAGCTTCAACCTCCATCATGTGCACCTTCTACAGAGGTGCCATAGAAAGTGTCCTGACCAGCTGCATCACTGTGTGGTTTGGTGCATGCACTGCATCCTGCCGCAAGAGCCTCCAGCGCATCGTGAAAGCAGCTGAGAAGATCGTCGGCACCTCCTTGCCCTCACTGCAGGACTTACACAGCAAACGCCTCACTCGGAAAGCCCACCGCATGGCAGGTGATCCCACACACCCACTACACAGCCGCTTTAGACTGCTGCCATCAGGGAGGAGACTGAGGAGTCTCCAGGCTCGTACCAGCAGACTGAGAGACAGCTCTGTTCATCAGGCAGTCAGAATGCTAAACACTCTGCCTGCTCTGCCCCCCTCCCATTTGAACTGCCTTAACACTAAAACTTTCTCACACATTACCACACAACACAAAGATTTTAACACTGGACTCTGTGTCATCAAACGGGTTATTCACTAAACTCTCGGTCATGTGCTCATACAGTTTGCACTACTTCTCATACTTGCACTAATGTTTGTATTACATCACTGCCTATAGTCATAATACTGTTTACATTCTCTGTTTACATTTATTAATACTGTTTACTTTTATTACTACTGCTTACATTTAATTACTACTGTTTACATTTACACTACTCTAATATCTACACCACTGCTGATACATATACAGTGTGCTCTGACCGGTCTTATTTAGGGATGCCCAATGTGCCTTACTGCATATGCCACTTTTTGCCTCTATAACAACATCAACTACTACCTCATACATATACTGTGTACATTAACTCATACGCTGCTTTGCCACTTTGCAAATGTCAATGCTAGAAACCTTTAGTTTATTTTAGTTATACTTTTTATACTCTTTTTTTATACTAGTATGCAAAAACTCAGGACAGTATTATGTTCATTAAATGTTTAATGTTTTAGTTTTAGTTTTAGAGTTGGTGTAAATTTTCATACTCTTACAGGACAGTGTTAGTTTTACTATTTTATGCTTATGTCTATTATTATATGTTTCAGTGTTTCAATGTTTAGATGTTTACTGTTGCACCGAGGGACTGAGAGAAACGCAATTTCGGTCCTGTGTATGTCCTGTACAGTACATATTGCAGATCTGACAATAAAGTTGACTTTGACTTTGACTTTGACTTTGACTCGGCTCGAACGCGCACACTGAATACAATGGAGGAAGATACAAACGCATCCATCCAATTTAGCCATTTAAAACTTTAGATTTTAGCGGTTTGTCTTCAGAGAAGCCAAAGTTATTTCGAGTGATCAACCAGAAACAGCAGGTTATAATTTTTTTTCTCCTGATGCTGTTTTTTGTAGACTTTTCACTTCAGGAAGTGAGCAGCTGTGTGATGAGTTACAGGAGCTGCAGGTTGACGAGGCAGAAGGAATTCTACAACATCTAAATCGTTTCCACAGCACTGAAATGGTAATATATTAGTTAATGTTTCTAATAATTATTCAACATTAATTTATAGTTTAAAAAATTAGTCCCTTTTAAAATATCTGTAAATCTCCATTGTATCCAATGTGCGCGTTCGAGCCGAGTCTACATGTGACGTCACAATCACGCGATGGGAAAATCCGGATTTACCATGTAAAAAAACGGCGCTAATTTTAAACTATTTTTGAGAGGAATTTCATTCATTTAACATTGTTTTAGCAAAAACGATCAGAGTTCAATCTTAGAATATATATATATATGTTGTGCCATTTTATGGAAAGTTCAAAGATGATGTCAGGGGAGCTTTAAATACTCCCATGTTTAGATCCATTGGTTGATGGTTTTACTATTTTAATAAGGACTGTTTTGTTTGTAAATCAATAAAGAGTGCATATAAATCTTGATTTATTT
>JBBPBX010074285.1:0-17614 GCA_038048925.1 Garcialebias charrua
TTATGTTGGCTCAGGTTCAGACGTGGCTTGACCCGAGGAACCCGACAGTTGTAGCCCATCTCCCGGATGCGTCTGAATGTGTTGGTTTTTGAAGCTGTGAAAAGTCTGAGAATCTTGTATAATTAAACCACTGGACTCTCATTGTTCACCATTTCATTGTGGACATCTGGAAAATCCTGCCTATCTCGCCACTACCAGATCCAAGCAGAGGGAGGGATGTCAGTTCTTCCAAACAGCCGTGTCAACGCAAATCTTTTCCCTCTAATTAACATACCCACAACCTCCGTTTCCCCCCACCGTGTCCCGTGTAAACAGGGCCTTGGTAATGTTCCAGCATCGAAGGAGTGTCTGGCTGAGGCTTTTATGCTCCTCCAGAGTCGTTCCTCAGAATCAGGTGCAGGTGTGTGTGGTTGATTGTGGAAACTGCTACCACTGTGAAAAAAGAGTGAGTGTGGCTGACAGAGCCAGAAATCCTACAGAACCCCCCCTTCCCCCCCCAAGAATCGCCTTTTGGCGATTTAGTCCTTTTTTCAGGGTGGTCCCTGTAAAAAGAGGAGATGAGACCTGGGTCCAAGATTTGAGATCTTGGGATCCAGGACCTCTGGACCATAACCCTCCCAATCCACCAGGTACTGTAATTCTCTCCCCCGTCGACGTACGTCCAGCAGGCGTCTGCCTGTAAAGGCAGGCTCATTGTTGATCAGACATGGAGGGGGAGGAAGGTTGGCTGGAGGACTTGACGGATTAGACACCACTGGTTTGATGAGGGACACGTGGAACATAGGGTGAATCCTCATCGAGGCAGGTAGTTGTAGTCGCACAGCGGAGGGATTTATGATTTTCGTGATGGGAAATGGGCCAATTTACCTGGGGGCAAGTTTTCTAGGTGTGTCTTTTAGGTTAATGTCTTTTGTAGAAAGCCATACCTGCTGACCCACCTACTCAGGAGCTGTGGATCGACGTCTGTCAGCAATCCTTTTATTTTGGTTGCTCGTTCTCTGAAGAGCTGCCCTTATATTGGTAGAAGGATGTTAGAAATGCAGCTGCCAGGAAAAAGACAAAGAGGAAGGCGAAAGAAGAGATATATGGATACAGTTAGAGAGGACATGAAGGTAGTTGGAGTGAAGACAGAGGATGCAGAGGACAGAGTGAGGTGGAGGAGGATTTTTCATTCAACCTTTATTTAGGCAGGTTAATCTCATTTAGCCTCTAGGACTCATTTACAAGAGAGACCCGTCTACAAACTAAAGAATGATGACAACAGAAACAGTAAAATTTCCTTGAACAATCAACAATAGACAAACATAAGAGCGAAATACAGATTTTTCAAAACATTTTTAACAAGTTAAATCAAAGCTATCAAAGTAGCAAAACAGACAGATTATAAGGTAGATGTAGAAAATCAAAAACAGGAACATGTCTGCATTGGTTTTTGCCAGGATTCCAACAGATTCTTAAAGCCATTTAGAGAGGTCAAGGCGGAGAGCTTCAGATCTTTTTGTAAGATATTCCAAGAAGCAGGAGCGGAGTAGGAGAAGGCCCTTTTGCCAAGTTCAGTTCTCACTGATAGAACACTGCAGGTAATCATGCTGAGAGCGCACGCTGTAGCTGCACTCATGCAAAGACATGTAGGAGGAGATGTATGAAGGCAGCAGACCAAGAAGTGATTTAAAGATGAAAATGTACCAATGGAAGAGTCTGCATGAGGATAATGATGTCCAGTTAACCAGTGAATACAGGGTGCAGTGGTGGGTATGATAATCACAGCCAGTTATGAATCTTAGTGCACCATGATAGACAACATCCAACATCTGCAGGGTGCTTGTAGGAGCATTCATGTAGATAATGTCACCGTAATCAATGGAGGGAAGGAAAGTCACAGATACAAGGCGTTTCCTAACATTCAGAGTTAGACATGATCTGTTTCTGAAAAAGAATCCCAATTTAACTTTCAGTTTCTTTACTAGGTTTTCCACATGGAGTTTAAAAGAGAGATGTGAATCGACCAGGATACCCAAATATTTATAGGACTCAACAAACTCAATAGGGACACCATTTGAGGATAAAATCAGAGGGAGAACTGATGGGACCGACTTCCTATTTGAAAAAAGCATCCCTTTGGTTTTGTCAGCATTTAGGACAAGTTTGAGGCAGAACAAAGTTGACCGGATGATGTCAAAAGCGGATTGCAAAAGCTGGAAAGCCTTAGCAACTGTTTTAGCTCGACAATAAACAACTGTGTCATCAGCATAGAAATGTAAGGATGCATCAGGGATGCTCTGACCTACATTACCTTTGTAGATTGTAAAGAGGGTTGGTCCTAAGACTGAGCCTTGTGGTACACCATTTTTATCTGTTAAATACAGTAACTGGAAGAAGTACCGTTATTTTGAACACATTGCCTCCGATCGGAAAGATAGTTAGAAAACCAACCAATGGTGTGATCTGAGAAACCAATTTCTGAGAGCTTATGACACAAGATGTTATGATCCACTGTGTCAAAAGCTTTAGACAGGTCTAAGAAATGTGCAGCACAATCCTTAGCATCCAATGCTTCAACATCGTCATTAAGAACCTTCAGTAAAGCAGTCGTTGTGCTGTTTTTTTTCTTCCTGAAACCAGATTGGTGGAGAGGTAAGATGTTAAATTAGTCCAGATAATTTTTAATTTGAGAGTTTATCAGTTTTTCTAGAACCGGCTAAAATGCAGAGTTTAGAGATCGGTCGATAGTTGTTCAGTGAGGTGGGTACACCTCCCTTCAGAAAAGGAAGAACAAAGGCTGTTTTCCAAGCATCCGGAATGGAGTTTTGGCTTATGGACAGATTAAAGATGTGGGTCACAGGGACTGTGATGGTATGAGCAGGATGACTCGCTGTGGCACCCCCTAAAAAGGGAAAAGCCGGAAGAAGAAGTTCTCTGAAGAGCTGTCCTTGTTTGGCGCCAGATTCTGCGAGACCTCCTAATGTGATGCTGGACTGATGGAGTGGTTATATCTGAATCCTGTGAGTGGAACAATGGTGGAGTGTGGCCTAGAGACACCTCAAAAGGAGACAGACCTGTGGCGGATGACGTCTGGGAATTATGAACATTATTTTGTAACTTGTCAGGTTTTCTGTCATTTATTTCAGATGCATGATTGTGGTGCTGATCCAAATAATAAGTGACCCACGTGGGCTCATTGGCCATAAGCTGATCATTCAGAATGTGTGTTGCTAGAATGGAGGCGTGTCTCTCAATGATTGACTGACAGCTGTCCACATGTCGTGATAGAAGTTCAAGAGTGGTGCTCAAAATAAAAGGACGAGTCAGAACGAGTTTGAAAAAGATTGGGGTGGAAAAAGGTGAAACATCCACACCTGCGTCCACCCTCATTTGCCCCACTCTGGGCCCCTGAGCAAGGCCCTCAACCCTCACCATCTGCTCTCTAAACAGTTCTCTCTTGAAAATGAGTTCTTGTGGCTCAATGAGACTACCTGAATAAATAAAGGGTAAATGAAAAATAAATGAAAATATTCAAGCTGGCAGATTTTTAAAAACATCTGTCAGAGAAGCTGAGCCCACAGAAGGATGTTCACTGAATCTTCCACCACCTGAGGGAGACGTGGACGAGGCGTGGTCCCGCAGGTGATGCTACACCAGGGGTCACCAACGCGGTGCCCGTGGGCACCTGGTCGTCCGCAGGGACCACCAAGGCACACCACATAAAAAAATTGTCATTAATTATATTTTTAAATTTAAGAAATAACATTTGCAATGATGTATATATTTGAAATGAAAATACATAATTATTAAAACTTTAAAAAGAAAATGCTTTTATGTATACAGTTTAGCAATCTTGCCTGGGGTCAAAGTTCACAATCAGACCACTCCCCATTTCTGCAGCAGCGCAGCTACAAGCTAGTTTTACCTCCCAGAGGGGAAAATGGCAGAAAAACATAAGAAAACACATTTGCACAGTGACTTGGAGGAAAAGGTCTTTTACAGTGTTGAAAAACAAGTGTGTCTGCGTCTCATTAGTGGCTGTGCGACAGCAAAACACAACATGGAGCAACACTTCATTAGCTAACACACTAGCTTCATTGCTAACTAGCCCCCTGGTGGCTCCCAACAGGCAGAAGAATGTCAGGCAGCTTTGAGCAGGCAGATGTTTTTCATGAGGCATTTTCAGGTATGGAGCTCTTGAAAGAAGCAATTATGAAATATGTGAAAAATAATTTATTTAAAAGAGTAAAAGATGCTTTGATTAGTTAAAATGATTTTATATGTACAGCACTTTGTTGCAACTGTGGTTGTTTTAAAGGGCTTTATAAATAAAAGTATTATTATAAAAATACAGATCCCTGGATCAATACTAATGTCACATGATTCCTTTAAAAATGTAACTTTGTTTATTATATTAAATTACTGATATTTTGTATCAGCAAGAGTTGAGTTAATCTGAAATGTTACAAACACAACAGTTAGAGCAAACAGGGCTTGGTTGGAAGATTTTATTCTTAATAGGTTCTTAAAAAATGCTACAGATTTGTTAATAGTAAAAGGCATATTTTGAATGAATGTTACAAATATGTTAATTCCTACAAAACTAGGGCTGAACGATTTTGGAAAATAATCTAATTGGGATTTTTTTTCTATAAATTGCGAATGCGATTTAAAATGCGATTATTTTTACTGGTTCTGTATTAATTCATATCACTAACGACACAACTGTTTTTTTTTTTTTAAATCAGATAATTAATGTGCTTTTTCAAGCAGAACGTTAGCTTGCGGAGCTAGCTGCTAACAGAACACCGTCAACAACAGACCAGGTCACATGACCAGCTCGGGCTCTGTTTATCTCCAGCGGTCTCTGTGTTTCAGCCTCTAAGATCAGATACACATTTAAATGAGCTAACTTACCTGAATTTATAACTTTTATGACTTCTGTCCAGCCTGAAGCAACTGTGTTTGAGCGCACAGTCTCCTCCTCCCTGCTCTCTCTCTGTTTTGCTCTGCTCAGAGCTGCGCGCGGCCAGAGCGGCTCACTACCAAGTCACGTGACCAGTCAAATCGCAGCCCGTGCGATTAGAGAATTGCGTTTTAACATATCGCGAGATAATCGCAAATGCGATTACAGGGTATCCGCGGGGTTGTAAAAGGTATTAAAAGGTAGTAAATGAAATTAACACAAATTAAGGCCATTAAAAAGTATTAAAAAGTAATAAACGTCATCTGACGAGGTATTAAATTTTTTTAAACCTACACAACTATATTTTTCTTGTTCTGTCGTCTAAAAAAAGGTCTGTGAATTTATTTATCTTTTCTAATTTTATGTTCCAAGTAGGACCTTGCTAAAACAAAGACGTCATATCGTCAGTCAGTGTGCGCGCGCACCTACAGCTGGCCGAGGCTGATCATGTCTGTAAAAAGAAACAGGAAAGAGGAGCGCGACTTTATCTTCCGACATTTAACAAGAAATGTACCTAAACAATTGTTTGTTAGCTCGAAATTATAGCAAAAGGGGTGTCTCAGTCTAACGTTTTCTTAATAAATGTACTTTAATGGTTAAATCGGCTTTATTTATTTTTTTAAAGTGTCGCTGCCTTTGTGCACCGTGATCGCTCAGCGGTGACAAACAGGAAAAAGGAGCGCGGCTCGTTTCGCCGACATTTAACAAGAAAATTACCTAAACAATTATTTGTTAGCTCGAAATTATAGCAGAGGTGTTTTTCTGTCTGTCATTTTCTTAATAAATGCACTTTAATGGTCAAATTAGCTGCATTTCGCCACCGTGGTGCAGCTTGCTGCTGGATTGAAGGTTCAAGCAGAGAGGTGGGGAGAGTATGGCAGGCCGATTGAGTCATTAATAGCTAGTGAAGATTCTCAGTCATCCAGGACATGGTGAATTCTAAAAAGTGCAATAAAAAAACAATAAAGTATAGTATAATAGTATAATAAATAAAGTCCAGTTGTTTTTGTCTTGAACTTTTTTAAATTTGTCATTATAGGCACATTTTCCTATTACATGATACAACAGCATGCCATACACTATTACTACAATAGATATCATGAACTGCTGTTTTTTTTTCAGTCAGAATGAATGGAAACGGTCATATTTCAGTCAAATGGTTTATAAATATGGGAAAAAAATCTATAGATATGTCACTTCGTCCTATAAGTTGCAAGGCATGTAAATTATGCAAAAAACTGCAACTTACAGGATGAAAAATACAGTAGTTATTATTTTTCTACCTCTCTTTTTGAATTATGCATGTGTTCAGTGTTGAATTATTTTAACTAAACTGTTCTGTTTTCAAGTTTACAGTTTTTGTTTGCCATTAGAGATATGTTATGTGTGGGAACAATTAAACTTTTTCTCTTGGGTTAGATTTAAATAACAAATAGGTCAGTGCTTTTATTGAGGCAAGAAGCAAATTGATGTATCCAGTAATTGTTATAAAACTACATTTACTACCAAAGTTTAGGAAGAAAATGACAGTAATCTATCACTTTACAATTAGTTGCTCTAAACTGAAGTACAACAGGTTGCCGCTACGGTTACAGCTCGGTGCCGTGATGGTATTAAAAAATATTTTGATGGTATTAAAAAGGTATTAAAAGGTATTAAATTCAACTCTAGAATTTCTGCATATACCCTGGATTAATCGTTCACCCCTATACAAAACACCCTGATGCATGCTCAATAATCCAGGTAGAAAAATCCAAAAAAGCTAAGTCTGGTCCTCTGGACATTCAAAAAACAAAACAAAACAAAAAAAAAAAAACTGTAGAAACGTTTCGTCTTTCGTCCGAAAGACTTCCTCAGTCTGAGAAGCTGTGTTCAGCTCAGTCTTATAAATAGCACCCTCCCACAGTGGATCAACCAGTTGGCTGATGACAGCCGAAACCAGCTGCTCACATGATCAAGGAGGACCATCAGCCTGACGATGGATCGTTAACACCCTGATGGTTGTTTGCTATTCACAGAGGGCTGAGTGATACTAGCAATAACAGCATTGTAAGTGGGGGACAGTTGAACCCGGAGGCCTCCACCTCTGTTTAATGATGGACGGTTTCTTTTCACAAAGATGGCCTCCTTTACTCCTCTCTCAAACCATTGTTCCTCTCTATCAAGGATGTGAACATCTTCATCCCTGAAAGAGTGACCGCTGGCCTGGAGATGAGTGTAGACCGCAGAGTCCTGACCTGATGATGTTGATCTTCTGTGCTGGGCCATCCTTTTGGCCAGTGGCTGTTTAGTTTCCCCGATGTAAGACTGATCACAGCCCTCCTGACACTGAACAGCATACACAATATTACTCTGTTTGTGCCGGGGGACTGGATCTTTGGGATGAACCAGTCTTTGTCGTAATGTATTTTGGGGTTTAAAAGCCCCATTGGTTCAGGTATGTTGACGACACCTGGGTTAAAATTAAATCTCAGGAAGTCCAACATTTCACTGATCACATCAACTCTGTGGATAAATATATCAAGTTCACACGAGAAGATGTAAAAAATGGCAGGTTGGCTTTCTTGGACTGTGAGGTCTCAGTTTCTGATAGAGGAAATTTGCAAACTGAGGTGTACCGCAAACCCACACACACAGACCAGTATTTACAGTTTGACTCCCATCACCCTCTGGAGCACAAGTTAGGAGTCATCAGGACTCTGTACCACAGAGCAGACAGCGTCCCCACTAACTCAGCAGCCAGACAGAAGGAGAAATCACACACAAAACAGGCTCTAGAGAAATGTGGATATCCTAACTGGGCCTTCCTGAAAGCAGAGAAGAAACCCAAACAGGACTCCAGCAGCCATCAGGTGAAAAGAAGGAACCCAGACCAGTGGTCATTCCGTATGTTGCGGGAGTTTCAGAGACATTGAGACGTTTATTTTCTAAACACAACGTCCCAGTGGCTTTTAAACCCCAAAATACATTACGACAAAGACTGGTTCATCCCAAAGATCCAGTCCCCCGGCACAAACAGAGTAATATTGTGTATGCTGTTCAGTGTCAGGAGGGCTGTGATCAGTCTTATATCGGGGAAACTAAACAGCCACTGGCCAAAAGGATGGCCCAGCACAGAAGATCAACATCATCAGGTCAGGACTCTGCGGTCTACACTCATCTCCAGGCCAGCGGTCACTCTTTCAGGGATGAAGATGTTCACATCCTTGATAGAGAGGAACAATGGTTTGAGAGAGGAGTAAAGGAGGCCATCTTTGTGAAAAGAAACCGTCCATCATTAAACAGAGGTGGAGGCCTCCGGGTTCAACTGTCCCCCACTTACAATGCTGTTATTGCTAGTATCACTCAGCCCTCTGTGAATAGCAAACAACCATCAGGGTGTTAACGATCCATCGTCAGGCTGATGGTCCTCCTTGATCATGTGAGCAGCTGGTTTCGGCTGTCATCAGCCAACTGGTTGATCCACTGTGGGAGGGTGCTATTTATAAGACTGAGCTGAACACAGCTTCTCAGACTGAGGAAGTCTTTCGGACGAAAGACGAAACGTTTCTACAGTTTTTTTTTTTTGCTTTGTTTTGTTTTGTTTTTTGAATGTCCAGAGGACCAGACTTAGCCCCTTTTCCACCGGTCGGCTCGGGTCGGATGTTACGTCATATGTGCGTCGCAGAGACCCCCTTTCATCCTTTTCCACCGGATATTTCGAGCGGAGCCGCGCGAGATTTCCTGAGATTTTCGGGCTGCTTTCAGAGGGGTACTGAAGCGAGCTCACCCGCTCCGGAAGTAGGAAGGAGGAGACGAGAGCTGTTTTTACGGAAGCGAGGGACGCGATCACTGCAGGACTTTTACATGATAAACACGGTAAAAACAATTATTATTTTTTAAATTTATAGCAAAGATGGGTCTTCAGCTGAACGTGTCCTTAATAAAATCACGTACTGCTCAAAACTGCAGGATTTTAAAAAAATAGGTTCGCCACGAGCAACACGCGGCGCGCGGGCGGCTTTATGTCTTTAAATGTAGCTCAATGAACAGATATAAAATATATTTCATAGCTGACTTTAATAGTACGAGGGCTCCTGAGCTTAACCACGCTTTAATATTGTCACGTATGGTCAAATGTGCTGCATTTAAAGTAGTTTCGCTTTGACTTTTTCCAAAACCTGTGTTTGCACAACGAAAATAAATTATAAAAATTCGAATTTTATTTCAAATAACTCCAACAGGATACATTTCGTATATGAACATGTTGTGATCACACTAGATTTTTTTGAAAAATATCAGCTTTGTGGTTTTTGATAGAATTGATAATATGTGATACAAAGTAGAAAATAATGGACGTAGGTTGACACATTTATGTCTATAAAACATTGAATTTTATTTCAAATAACTCCAACAGGATACATTTCGTATATGAACATGTTGTGATCACACTAGATTTTTTTGAAAAATATCAGCTATGTGGTTTTTGATAGAATTGATAATATGTGATACAAAGTAGAAAATAATGGACGTAGGTTGACACATTTATGTCTATAAAACATTGAATTTTATTTCAAATAACTCCAACAGGATACATTTCGTATATGAACATGTTGTGATCACACTAGATTTTTTTGAAAAATATCAGCTATGTGGTTTTTGATAGAATTGATAATATGTGATACAAAGTAGAAAATAATGGACGTAGGTTGACACATTTATGTCTATAAAACATTGAATTTTATTTCAAATAACTCCAACAGGATACATTTCGTATATGAACATGTTGTGATCACACTAGATTTTTTTGAAAAATATCAGCTATGTGGTTTTTGATAGAATTGATAATATGTGATACAAAGTAGAAAATAATGGACGTAGGTTGACACATTTATGTCTATAAAACATTGAATTTTATTTCAAATAACTCCAACAGGATACATTTCGTATATGAACATGTTGTGATCACACTAGATTTTTTTGAAAAATATCAGCTTTGTGGTTTTTGATAGAATTGATAATATGTGATACAAAGTAGAAAATAATGGACGTAGGTTGACACATTTATGTCTATAAAACATTGAATTTTATTTCAAATAACTCCAACAGGATACATTTCGTATATGAACATGTTGTGATCACACTAGATTTTTTTGAAAAATATCAGCTTTGTGGTTTTTGATAGAATTGATAATATGTGATACAAAGTAGAAAATAATGGACGTAGGTTGACACATTTATGTCTATAAAACATTGAATTTTATTTCAAATAACTCCAACAGGATACATTTCGTATATGAACATGTTGTGATCACACTAGATTTTTTTGAAAAATATCAGCTATGTGGTTTTTGATAGAATTGATAATATGTGATACAAAGTCTTTATTGTGTTCTTCTTCTAGTGGTGGCTAGTACTGTAGTAAATAGCTTGAGGAACACTACTGCCACCATGTGGTAAGACGAGTAGGATTCTGGACCCCGCCCACAGAAGGGGTACAAAAAAGCTGTGGAAACAGAACATAGATGTGACCCGACCCGAACTGAGCCGACCTGAGCCGATCCAACCCGAGCCGAGCCGAGCGGTGGAAAAGAGGCATTAGCTTTTTTGGACCTATACAAAACAGTTAATAAAATATTTATAAAACACAATGAATTTCAAATGTTACAGATTGAGTTTAACATAAAAGAAATAGTGTTTTATGTTTAAAGATCACTTAATAAATCATGTTTTATGTTTAAAGATCACTTAATAAATCATCTGTTATGCCCCCTTGTTTAGGACTGGAACCAATCTCAGCTGCTTTTGTGTGAAGGCAGGGGACACACAGGACAGGTCTCCAGTCCACCAGAGAGACAGACAAAGAGACAAACAACCATCCACACTCCCAGTCACAGCTACAATTTACAGTCGTACAGAAGAGCCCAAAAAGATTCAAACTGAGGATTCAAGTTCTCGATTGACAGTTCTAATAATTAATTATCAAAAATAATTTATCATATTTACGAAGCTAAATCCTTACTGATAATCATTGTGTGGAGTCTTTCATAATACTGATCAGATCAGATGTGATCAGGCAATCATGTATTCACATGTGTAAATGTATTATTATTAATACTATACAGTATTTACTGTTGAGCCGTGCAAATTTTTCCCACAGAAGTAGCTCTCAGTCTCAAAAAGGTTGGTGACCCCCTGTGCTACAGTATATTAGCTGGAGAGGGTCCTCTGGACAGGTTCAAAAAACAAAACATTGTATAAACGTCCAGAGTACCAGACTTAACTTTTTTTTTCCTACCTGGATTATAGAACATGCATCAGGATACTACAATAGGCATATTTGAACAAAACTATAACAAAGGTGTGTCTGTTTAATGTGTGATTTTTTTATTATTTTCTAAAACCCTCCAAATGTTGTCTCTGTGAGGGGGTCAGTTTTAGGTGTTTGTAGTTCATCATAAATATCTGCAAATTTAAATCCTACACTGTATTAAATCATTATTGTAGGAGTGGTGGCGCAGAGGTTAGAGAAGGTGGGCCTGTGATCAGAAGTTCGCCGGTTCAACTCCCGGTACTGACAAACATCAACATGTGGGTGGGAAAGGTGAAACACAGTTGAAGTAACATTGTCCTTAATGTTCATGTGTTTCAGTGGTTCCTGCCTCTGTTTAGAGCTGATTAAGAAGAATAAGCTCCTCAAGACTGAAGGCCTGATGTGGAGCAGCAGGACCCAGAGCCTCTTATCATAAAGTGGAAGAAAAGACCCTTAGACCAGTCTGGTGGGTGACCAACTTAATATGGAGGAGACCAATATCATATTTTAGGTCACTACAGTATCTTTAAAGAGTGAGGAGGATTAAAAAAAAACTTACCAGGAACCCAGATTTAAAAATTCACAAAGGCATTTCCAGCTCTTCAAAGACTGACGTTAACGAGGACGATGAAGAGGATGGTGAAATGACCAATCCTGACTCTCTGATAAAGAACTCATCAGACTCTGAATCAGAACGTGAAGACAGTATGAAAGACTGGAAGGAGAGCAGGGCTCCTGAATCAGAGGTAAAAACTGTCAACAAATCTTTGAGCTGCTCTGAGTGTGGTAAGCAGTATGTCAGTAACCGGACTCTTCAAAGACACATGACAAGTCATTCAGGAGTGAAGTCTTCAAGATGTCTGCTTAATAAGAAATGTGTTGGAGAGAAGAAAAATGTAGAGTCATACAGAAAAGTCCAGGCAAGGCCAAAATCAATAAGCTGTGATGACTGTGGTAAAAGATTTACTTTCAAATCAAATTTAAACAAACACATGAGAGTCCACACAGGAGAAAAGCCATTTCGTTGTGAACTTTGTGGACAAAGATTTAGTCAGAAGGCAAGTTTAAACACACACATGAGAGTCCACACAGGAGACAAGCCGTTTCCTTGTGAACTTTGTGGACAAAGATTTAGTCAGAAGGTAAATTTAAACTCACACACAAGAGTCCACACAGGAGACAAGCCGTTTCCTTGTGATCTTTGTGGACAAAGATTTAGTCGCAAGATAAGTTTAAACTCACACATGAGAGTCCACACAGAAGACAAGCCGTTTCCTTGTGAACTTTGTGGACAAAGATTTAGTCAGAAGGCAAATTTAAACTCACACACGAGAGTCCACACAGGAGACAAGCCATTTCCTTGTGATCTTTGTGGACAAAGATTTAGTCATAAGAAAGATTTAAATACACACATGAGAGTCCACACAGGAGACAAGCCGTTTCCTTGTGAACTTTGTGGACAAAGATTTAGTCAGAAGGCAAATTTAAACTCACACATGAGAGTCCACACAGGAGACAAGCCTTTTCCTTGCGAACTTTGTGGACAGAGATTTAGTCAGAAGGCAAATTTAAATAGACACATGAGAGTCCACACAGGAGACAAGCCATTTCCTTGTGAACTTTGTGGACAAAGATTTAGTCATGAGGCAGATTTAAACAGACATATGAGAGTCCACACAGGAGACAAGCCATTTCCTTGTGAACTTTGTGGACAAAGATTTAGTCGGAAGACAAGTTTAAACAGACACATGAGAGTCCACACTGGAGTGGAAACTTTCTACCAGAAAATATTAAAATAATTATTTTAGGCCATGAGATGCAACTGGTGTGTTAACACCCAAATAAAATTAATTTTGATTTAGTAAAGTATATTCTGTAACAATTTTTGAACAAGTTCCTAATCTATGATTTGCTCCTAGTTTTTTAAGAATACTTTAAAAACTAATTAAACCTTAGATCATAATTTGGACTATAGATGTTGGTTCTAAAATACTGGTTCAGTGGTTGTGCAATATGTGGAGAGAACCAACCAACCAATCAAATTGTTTTTTCAAACAGTCAGACCCCATGAAATGTTGTTCATGTAATAGCCTATATGCCACGGGGGGCGTGACGTACTTCCGGCAAAATGCAACACCTACCCGCCACTTCCGGTTCCCATCCACCTCCGTTGTTGCTAGCGTTAGCTCCTAGTAGCAAACCATGACAACGAGCCGAAACGGGAAGCGGCCGCGCGCTACCGGCACTACACGTGAGTACCGTTGTGTCCGCCCACCGGTGGGAACAGCTGTTCCGCGGGGGGGTTTCGGCGAACATTTATCGCGGCTATCCGTAGGGGGAACGTCGCCATAATTTTATATGGTTTTATATGTGTATAGAGTTGTTATTGGTGTGTATGCCGATGTTTTATTAATTGTATTTAGTCATTTATGTTCGTGTCTTTCCCGCTAACCGGAAGTGCGCCGTCTGTGTAATGACTGCGGAGGTGCTGGAACGGAAGCCCGTGGCATATAGGCTATTACTGAGAGAATTGTTATTTAATCAGTTAGTTACTTGGTTGATTAACAGATTTCTCATGCAGATGAACTAATTGTGTTTTAATTAAGGATTGGGCTGATCTGGTATCAGTATTGGCCTCGGCCTCCTCTACCAGCATAATTTATCTATCAGATTTTTCCGATACAATCTGCAGAGATTTCCGATCCATGATGAATGTCTATGTCTGCTGAAACATCTCCACATGTGATTTCCTGCTGGCTGCTCAGCAAAGCAGGGAATCAAACTATGGAATGGATTTTCTGAAGGAAATTCATTTCATAGTTTGAAGCCAGCTAAAATGTGAGTAAATACATGAGGACTGAGAGCAGCACTGTGGCTAACGGCTAACCAACTTTTCATCTCAACATGTCCGCTGTGTGGAAGTATTTTACACTAAACACCACAAGACAGCAACGTGCAATGTCTGCAGAGCCGCTGTACCAAGAGAAGAAAGCTCTTTTGACCTACAATACATCAAACTTAATAAACATCTGAAAAAGCACCACATTAAAGAGCACAAGGATTGTTTAACCAGGCACTGTTGTAAAGTTAGTTTTACTTTGGACGTTCGAGCTCCCTGGCTTCAGCGGTGTGTTCCTCTCGTTTAGTCTGAAGCAGACTGTCTAATATCCGTCAGCTGCGCTCAGTCTGCCCGTCTCGGAGGAGGAGCAGACTGAGTGCAGCTGACTGAAATCAGACTGCCTGCTTCGCTGCTTGATTGAATATTTGCAGCCAAGATATAGTTTACGTTTACCCTCCAGGACATATTTATCAGTACAACAGTAGACGATCATAAAAAAGCACATGAACTGGAAAAATAAAAGAAATTTATTTAAAAAATAATAATAATAATAATAACTTAACAAAACAGCTACATTAGAAGGCAATGCAAAATACTAAAATCAGGAACATGTCTGTGTTGGTTTTTGCCATGAGCTTAGCAGATGTTTGAAGCCATTAATCACTTTAATATCCACTTCTTTAATATCCACTTCAGCATATTGTTTTTATGCTATTAGTGCTTAGTGTATGGTAAATGGTAAATGAGCTTACTTATACAGTATAGCACTTTCCAGCCCCCTATGAGGGGCCCCAAAGCGCTTCACAGTACCAGCCATCCACCCATTCATACACTCATTCATACACCGGTAGCGGTAGACTGCCATGCAAGGCGCCATCCAGTCCTACCGGGAGCAACTCTGGGTTAAGTGTCTTGCCCAGGGACACAACGAGGTATGCAGAGACCGGGGATCGAACCCCGGACCTTCCGGTCCTGAGCCGGCTGCCCTGCCTCTACACCAGAGGTATCAAAGTCAAATAAACCAAGGGCCACACAAAAAAAATTTGCTACAAGCCAAGGGCCGGACTGGTTCAATGTTCATATTGAAATGATTTCACATAGCCTGTTGAACCAAGACCTAACAGACTGTCTATTATTTAAGGATTAAATGAATGATGCAATATTTTCTTATGGATCTGTCAGTAATTTCAAGTGAAAACATTTTTCAACAGGCAAACAGCAAACAATTTAATTGTTTTTAAAAACAAAATATGTTTCGTAATATCAAGATAAATTCATAAATAAAAGTGCATGCATTATAAATTGAAAATGCATTATTGTGCAGCTCTATGATCCTACTGATCACCGCTTTCAAATAGGAAAATAAGAAAATAAATCAAATCAGTTGTATTCTTTCTCATGGCTCTTATCTGCAATTGTCCCAAGTCCATTCAACTGGGAAAAAAATTAAATACAATAAAATAATTTAGGCTACCTGCCTAAATAAAGGTTGAATGATTAGGCATACAGCTGTCTTGTGATTTTTAATTAATATATTGTACTTTTTTATGATTGTTTACTGTTGGCTGCATGTATCAATCTGTGAAATCCTTCATTTTCTACAGCTGACAGCTGTTGGTCATTAATTATGATGAAGTTTAGCAACTTCTCGGTGAACATTTGAGCTCCAAGCTTCAGCTGTGTTTTTATTGTTCAAGCTGGGGTGCTCTGATTTCGGTCAATCGCTGTCAGCTTGTCCCTCATACGTAATAGTCAAACAGCAGGTCGGAGTAGACCCAGCTGGCCGCGGTTGAACAAGAAAAAAACACAGCTGAAGACATGGAGCTCGAATGAGAAGCTGCTAAACTCAGCCTGTCTGTCCCTCAATGATCCGAGACAGGGACGCGCGGCTGGGTCCTGCTGCTGTTTCGGTTCAGCGACAGTGTCGTCCCGCTGAACTAACTTCACCGCAGTTTAATGTGGTGCTATGGCTCTGCAGACATTGCATGTTGCTGCCTTGTGGTGTTTAGTGTAAAATACTTCCACACAGTGGACATGTTACGATGAAAAGTTGGCTAGCTGTTAGCTACAGTGCTGCCCACTCAATCAATACGTTGTGGCTGGCTGCAAACTATATAATGGATTTCCTGAATTTGAGGCGGGTCTTATTACTCTGGGTTCATGAGACACGACTCCGTTCAGAAAATCCATTCCATAGTTTGATCAACCCCGTGCTGTGTGCAAAACACCAGCGGGCGGCTGTGGCTGGATCTAATAGTTATTAAATATCATCCAGGGGGTCATAAATAATTACTTTGCGGGCCGTCACTCTGACATATGTGCTCTACACCATCTCAGTGTAGTTGATGTTTTTCTTAGTTCATATCTTAGACCTTTTTACTGTTTTTTTTTTACATTTTGTTGTGGGATGTAACTGGTACCCTGTGTACATAATCTCATTCCACCCCATGTACCACATGTGGTGTGTATGACCGTAAAACTCTATGACTGACTGACTCTGACTTTGAAGCTAGGAATAAAAACATGCTTTGTGTTAGCAGGATTTAATTCTAACTTTGAAACTTATCCAACATCAAAACTTGCGTTTTTGGACATGCATGCTTATGTTTGTACAAATTGTACTTGCCTGTAGAGAGGAGATTATTACAGCCTCATATAAAATCAATATTGATGATTTTATCGGAATAGTATCTGTATATCGGTCGACATCCAGATTTAGGTATCGTGATCTGATCAAAAGTTTTTTTTTTAAAGTGGATCGGTGCATCCCTAGTTTTAATGAAACCAACCTTATATGTTTTGTTTTTTTAATTTCATAAATTATGTAGTGTCCATCCAACCAAGGCCTTATCAGAGACAAAAGTGTCCCTCAAAGACACAGAACGTCCTCAGAGACACTGTGTCTCCTACCCACTTCTTTTGTGTGTGTTAATCTCCCAAGTCAGGATGAGTCTACATCCTGACCACCCCTGGTTCCATTCTGACTATGATAATTAAATCTCTCTGCTAATCAACTCTTTTCTGAAAGAGACACCTATGCCCCTTTTCCACTGTTACGGTGCGGTTCAGTTCAGCTCGTGTGTGGTTGTGTTTCCATTTACACTTCTGTACCCGTTCTGTAGGTGGGGTCCAGAATCCAACTCTTCTTACCACCTGGTGGCGGTAGTGCTCCCTTAAGCTATTTACTAACCACCACTAGAAGAAGAACACCCTAAAGGCTTTTCCATAGATAATATATACACTAGATAAGACATCCCCGCTGTTGGCCAATGGAGACCGACATCGTCAGACGGCGGCCATCTTGCCACAGACAGAACGCCCACTCTTAACATGAATGTGAATGGGGCATTTACTATTAAAATAACCATAACTTGCTTAATTTTCAACCGATTTTAAAACGGTTTGGTTTGTTATAAATGTGAGAGATGTTGTTATAATATGGTATACTTAAGATGGACGTTCACATGAAAATAACGTTATATAGACACTGTATTGCACTAGCAATATACACAATAAGATTATATTTACATCTATT
>JBBPBX010074286.1:0-17614 GCA_038048925.1 Garcialebias charrua
GTGTATCACTACAACATAAATGTGTCAAGCAGCTCCTATCTTTTTCTCCCTTGTACAGTACTTTGTATCACATATCATCAATTATATCAAAAACCACATGGCAGATATTTTTCAAACTAACTCATTTTATTCACAACATGTTCATGTACTAACTATAACCTGTTTGAGTTATTTGAATAAATATTCAATGTTTTATAGACATAAATGTGTCAAGCAGCTCCTATCTTTTTCTCCCTTGTACTTTGTATCACATATCATCAATTATATCAAAAACCACATGGCAGATATTTTTCAAACTAACTCATTTTATTCACAACATGTTCATGTACTAACTATAACCTGTTTGAGTTATTTGAATAAATATTCAATGTTTTATAGACATAAATGTGTCAAGCTAACTCGTATCTTTTTCTCCCTTGTACTTTGTAACACATATGAGCTAATACCTCAAAAACCAAAGGCCAGATATTTTTCAAACTAACTCATTTTATTCACAACATGTTCATGTACTAACTATAACCTGTTTGAGTTATTTGAATAAATATTCAATGTTTTATAGACATAAATGTGTCAAGCTAGCTCATATCTTTTTCTCCCTTGTACTTTGTAACACATATCAGCTAATACCTCAAAAACCACATGCCAGATATTTTTCAAACTAACTCATTTTATTCACAACATGTTCATGTACTGACTGTAACCCGTTTGAGTTATTTGAATTATTATTCAAATTTTTATAATTTATTTTCGTAGTGCACGCACAGGTTTGGAAGAAGTCAAAGCGAACCTACTTTAAATGCAGCAGATTTGACCACTACGTGACAATATTAAAGTGTGGTTGAGCTCAGGAGGCCTCGTACTATAAAGTCAGCTATGAAATATATTTTTATATCTGTTTATTTAGCGAACATTCACGTCACGTGACTGATCAGCTGTTTCCGCTCCGGACAACATGTAACATCGCTAAAACTAGTTGGCATGACAGAATAAATATAACTTGCCCGATAGCAACACATACCTGAAATATTCTCTCCATTTTGACGAGATGTGTGGCCGGGTTCTGTTTTCAACCGCTACTTCCTGTTTACTGTAGACATGCGTAACGCTGACGTCTGACAAATAATAATAATAATAATAATGTCCTTTTCTGTCATCTGTGTATGTTTCCCATACACAGACGAAATTCGTCTCTGCATTTAACCCAACCACCATCAGGTAGTGCAGTGAGCAGCCATAGAAAGCGCCCAGGGAGCTGGAGAATTCGGTGTGCACTCATAGACACCCCAAGGTGTGTAGTGGCCGGGGCGCGAACTCGCGTCCTTCGGGTCCCAAGTCGGAAGCCCTGCCATGTAATGACGCTGACGTCTGACGTAATGACGCTGTGCGTGGCCCGGTAGATGCGCTTTTAAGCCAGTTGATGGAAACACTTCTGATCCGCATTAATTTGTATTTACATTTTTGCGAGATTTCAAAAATTAGCTCAAAATTCGAAATGAAAATAGATGGAAACACGGTTAATGTGTTTTTCAGGTACTGCCTTGCATATTTCAGCAAGACAATGTTAAACCACAGAGAGTGTCCATTGCAACAGCATGGCTTCGTAGAAGAAGAGTTTGGATGCTGAACTGGCCTGCCTGCAATCCAGAGCTCTAACAAACAAACAAACAAACAAACAAAAATGGACACATCAGGAAATAGAAACTTCACCAAAGACTTGGGACTGAATATGTAGAATCTTACATCAAAGTATAAGACAACATTCCCCTCCAAAAAATCTTGAAACTGTTCTCCTCAGATCCTAGATGTTCACAAGTGAATGTTTCACCGTGGTAAACATGGTCCTGTCCTAACTTTTTTTAAATGTGCTGACACCCTAAATGTCAAAATTACTTTATATTCCAAAAAAATATATTGGTGTAGACTTGTGATCTGTTATTTTCCATTATGAATAAAATATGGGTTTGTAAGGGCTGCAAATTATTGCATTTAGTTTTTATTTATATTTAAAATAATGTCCCAAGTTTTTCAAGTCAAGTTTATTGTCATTCACATCACCTGTGGTACATGAGGTGGAACAAAAGTATGTACTCAGGTCACAGTTACACCCAAAAATAGCTAAATATAATGTGCAAAAAGAAACATTATATAATAATAATAATAATAATAATAATAATAATAATAATAATGCATTTAATTTATAACGCACTTTTCATTAATGAAAATCTCAAAGTGCGCTGTACCGGTCTGTCGTAGTGAAGAGAGAGCTGAGTCAAAAGGCAAAGCTCTCAATTTACCGATCGATCTACGTTCCCACCCTCATCTATGGTCATGAGCTTTGGGTTATGACCGAAAGAACAAGATCTCGGATACAAGCGGCTGAAATGAGTTTTCTCCGCAGGGTGGCTGGACTCTCCCTTAGAGATAGGGTGAGAAGCTCAGTCATCCGGGAGGGACTCGGAGTAGAGCCGCTGCTTCTCCACATCGAGAGGAGCCAGTTGAGGTGGCTCGGGCATCTGGTTAGGATGCCTCCTGGACGCCTCCCTGGTGAGGTGTTCCGGGCATGTCCCACCGGGAGGAGACCCAGAGGAAGACCCAGGACACGCTGGAGGGACTATGTTTCTCGGCTGGCCTGGGAACGCCTTGGGATTCCCCCGGAGGAGCTGCTCCAAGTGGCTGGGGAGAGGGAAGTCTGGGCCTCCCTACTTAGGCTGCTACCCCCGCGACCCGACCCCGGATAAGCGGAAGAAGATGGATGGATGGATGGATGGAAAATCTCAAAGTGCTACAAAGTGCAACAAAATTAAAGGTCAAATAAAACAAGTGATAAAACAAGTAAAATCAATAATAGTATCAACTAAGATCAAAGATAGAATTATATCATATAAGGATCTAAGAAGTAAACTAAGATATACGCTAAACACTAATAATGTAAAACAATATGGTGTAACAACAGCAGTATGAACATGAAGTGGGGTTAAACTTTCTCTGCTGAAGTAATTTTTTTCTAGATTTTTAGAAGCAATTTTTTAAGCAAGTAAAATATGGTACTCTGCCACTTTGTGCTGAAAAAATCAAACTCAAGGCGATTAAAAGCAGGCAGAGAAATAAAATTTAAAACAACTCTCAGTTGTAAATGTATTCTTTGACATTTTTATGCATATTTCAACAAGTTGCAGGATGTTTTGAGGAGTAAATTAAGAAATGTACGCCTGTAATCCTTGCAAAAGAACTGGGCTTACAAACAGCCTGGTGTTGAGATGTTTACTCTGCTGTTGTGGTCTTTGTTGGGTTTTTTGAAGGAAACCAGTTGATCTCACCAGACAAACCATATCCAGCCTCAAAACCATCAAAAGCACCCTGTGGATAGAGACAGGCATGCGAGCTGGGGTGGTACGTCTCTGAGGGCACCAGCAATGCAATGTTTAGATGCTGCTTGAAGTCCAGAGCTGTAGATGAGTTCAGATTTGTCTCGGGGGCAGAACTGCTTCCAGTCTGTGTTTTCAGACAGAGTTGACCTCGGGCAGATTCTTCAAAAATGTTCTTTGGCTTAAAAAGCCTGTTAGAAAATAATAATTTATTCACACATAGTTGCTTGAATAAAATGTCAATTTTAAGCTTGGGCCTTGATGTTGTGTTTTGTTAAAAAAAGATCTCATATTGCTAAATCCTTTAAAACAAACCAGCCTATGTTAAAATACAGAAAACTCTTTCACCACTTTGGGAATAATGTCATTTTAAATCTGAACAATGAAAATGTTACAACGGGCAGCACTTTCAGTGAAATGTCTGCTACAAATCAGATGTGTTTTGTTGCTGAGCTCACTTTCTTCAGGGAATAACGAGCATGAGGCGATCAGACAGCTGGGCTGGTGTTCTCGCCTTCTGTTTGTGCCGGAGATGAACGTCCTCGTTAGACTCATCTACAGCGACTGGGAACAATAAAAGCTCCTAACTTTTCACTGTTTTGAGCTACAGTTGTAGCTCCGATCTCTAAATGTTCAGAATATTTTCATTAAGTCTGATGTTGCTTTGTAGCGGTGGCGAGTAGCTTCGCCCTGTTCTCGGCTTCGTAAACGTCAAAGCTCTTTTGAAAATTTGCCCCGTTTGTGTTTCTGTTAGTCTCGAAGCCTGTGCAATCAACAAAAAAATCCACTTCCAGGTCTTAAAGGGTCCACTTTGAATTAGATCACTTACATCCCTGGATATGGGGAGGTGCGGACACTGATTTCGCATAGGACAGTCAGCGAAATGAATATGAATTTTCAATATTTTGATCTCGGCATTGAAAACGGATGGGGAAAAAAAGGCACAGTCCAAAGCACATCTGAATGAGGAGCTTACATTTTCCATAATACTGAACCAAAGTCAGCCTTTGATCTTTTAATCCTGCGCTCATAAGGTTGTGAGATAAGCAGGCATGACTAACGTCTCCTTCTAACAGTCAAGAAAGAGCAGAGCCCACATAATGAACTGTTTTACCCCTTTTGAGGCAAATTGGACTGAAATTCCAAGTTTAATGGATCTTCCTTTCAATAGTATTCTGTTTAAAGTCAAGGAAGAGATGGCCAGTCATGCTAACAGCACTTCTTAACTCAGCATGGACGCTTGGCCTTGTTTTTCGCTCAGCCTTCAACACGTCTGTCTGAGCTGTCTGCTATGTCTTTGGTGTGCCATCCTTCTTTTACTTTATTTAGCCAATGCTGTCACTAAAGCTGAATCGTGAGATTTTTTTGTAAACACAAAATTGGAATTGAGTCTTACACGGCAAACAAGCTGTCAGTTTTCTGTATAAATTCATCCACAGATCTGCTGCTGCCAGCTGTATCCATCCTAGTTCAACTTTAATCTGGCAGAATATTCAAGTATTTAGGCTGCTGGGTTGCATTTAAACCAGTATTGTGGGCACAGAAACTGAAAGTTATGCACCATAGCTCATGTTCCCTGAAGGAAGGAAACGAGGTGTAACACAATTGCTATGGGAATTGTGCCGTTGCACAAATCACCTGAAGTAATACACTCAAGCCTTTACGGCAGGTGGGCGTCAGCGTCACCACAGAGGCCCCGCCCTCTTGGTATAAAGACGCGTGCGCCCATCTATCTTTCTCCAGGTGCACTTCACCGAGCTTGGGCATTGAAAAGGGCAAACTGTGTTGCACCTCGTTCCCTTCCTTCAGGGAACATGAGTTATGGTGCATAACTTTCAGTTCCCTGTCAGTCAGTGCACTCGGTGCAACACAATTGCTATGGGAACGTAATTCATTCACATCCTTTGAAAATGCTCAGGAAAATGCATGCTTGTGTGTTAGAGAGGACAGCTTGAGTGACGTCACATGCAGTGACATCCAAACTGTAGTGTTTTGCAAACATGTTTGTGGAACTCCAGTAGGCAGCAGCACAGATGTCTGCCACTGGTACACCCTTAAACAGAGCCCATGAGGTAGCTAGGCCTCGAGTGGAATGGGTGTGTACCCCAGAGGGCACCTGTTGACCTTTGCTGCTGTATGCCCTTTTTATGGCCTCAGTCACCCAGTGTGAGAGGCGCTGCTTTGAAAGGGCTCTGCCAGCAGCAGGATTGGCAAAACATACAAACAGTTGGTTTGTTTTCCTCCAACTGACAGTTCTGTTGATGTAAACACTCAAGGTCCTGACAGGGCAGAGTGCATTCAACCTTCTCTGTTCCTCAGTGAGGACAGGATGGGGAGGAAACACAGAGAGCTCAAAGTCCAGACTTCTGGGATTTAAAGTTGGAACCTTTGGGACATATGCGGGGTTAGGACGCAAGGTGACCTTTGACCCGTCAGGGGCAAACCTGGTACACATTGGATGCACAGATAAAGTGTGGATGTCACCCACACGTTTAGCTGAGCAAAGAGCTAGGAGCAAAGCAGTTTTATAAGATAACAAATCTATCTTAATGCTGCTGAGTGGCTCAAATGGAGGCCCACACAAAGCATCCAGGACAAACTGTAGGTCCCAGTATAGGGCCAGGGTCCTGCTGGGGGGCCTTTTCCTTAGCACACCCTTCATAAAACGTATCATGAGGGGGTGTGCGCCGGGAGTTTTATTTCCCCAGCCTTCGTGGCACGCCAAGATGGCTGACAAAAAAGGACTTTAATAGTGGAAAAGTAACAGCCTTTTTCCAGCAGGTCTTGTAGAAAGGTGAGGAGCTGGACCAGGTCACAGGAATATGAGATAATATTCCTCTCTAGACACCAGGCCTCAAAAACACGCCATTTACGAGTGTAGAGAGTCTGAGTTGATTGGGCTCTAGCTCCCTGTATCGTGTTTATAACATTACCGGGAAGGCCGGAGGCCATCAGCCGGTTCCTCTCAGCGGTCAGGCTGAGAGTTGCCACAGATCTGGATGTGGGTGAAGGAGCTGCCCGTGGGCCTGAGTCAGAAGGTCCCTGTGGAGGGGCAGCTGCCATGGTGTCAACAACAGTGAGATAATTTCTGGGAACCACGGTTTCTGTGGCTATCTGGGAGCTATGAATATCAGGGAGAGAGCTCCCCTACGTACCCGTTCCAGCGTCGCCTGAATTCATTCATTCATTCATTCATTCATTCAACCTTTATTTATACAGGCTAGCCTCGTTGAGTCACGGGGACTCATTTACAAGAGGGACCTGTCTCACTCACACCAAACAACCATCCACTCTCACACTCACACCTAGGGTCAATTTAGAGTCACCAATCAGCCTAACAAGCATGTTTTTTGGTCTGTGGGAGGAAACCGGAGTACCCGGAGGAAACCCACGCATGCACGGGGAGAACATGCAAACTCCACCCAGAAAGGCCCCGGACCGGGAATCAGAGGGATGGGGGGAAACGCATAATATAGCACCCTTGCTGGCCAATTGTGAGCCAGGGCGTCTGTTCCCAGCGGAGCATCTGTTTCATTCAATGAGAAGTACAGGATGCAGTGCATGCTGGTTTTGCAGGCAAACAGATCGACAGATGCCCGCCCGTATCGTACCCAGACCTGGTCCACGATACGTGGGTTCAGCCTCCACTCTGAGGAGAGGAGGGGCCCTCTGGAGAGGGCGTCTGCCCCGTGGTTTAGCTCTCCCGGGATGTGTGTTGCTTTTAGTGACAACATTTGAGGGTTGCACAACGAGAGCAGCTTGTGTGTCAAGCTAAGGAGGGGTCGGGACCTTATCCCCCATTCTCTGTTGATAAAAGACACCGTTGTCCAATTGTCTGATTTTATCAACACATGTTGCTTTGTAATCAGCCCCTTCTTGTAGAAGTGCTTCATGGACAGAAAGACAGGTTTTAATTCCAGGAAGTTGATGTGGAGCCTTGCCTCCTGTTGTTTCCAAAGCCCTTGGGCGTTCTGGTTTCTGTAATATGCTCCCCAACCTCTCTTTGAAGCATCTGTGGTGATCACCACACGAGACAGTACTCGTCCCAGCGGAACGCCTCTCGCGAACACTGAAGAATCCCTCTAGGGTTCCAGGGCTGTCACACACTCCTGGCTGATCAGTATCTTCCCTGCCCGCCTGAGGGAGGCAGGACGCATTTGTTTGTTCAGCCATATCTGCAGAGCGCGCATTTTTAATAATGCCTGAGGCACGCAGGGAATGGCTACTGCCAGAAGACCCAGCAGGCGCTAGCAGAGTTTGAGGGACACTCTCTGACCCAGCTGAAAGCGTGCCAGGCAGAGGCGGATGGATGAGATCTGTGCCTCTGAAAGCTGTGCTCTGTAAAGAATGGTGTTGACCTGTATACCCAGAAATACGGTAATCTGTGATTGAGTCAAATCGCTTTTCTGCAGATTTATGATGAAGCCCAGAGCCTCCAGGTCAGCTATCACAATCTGTGAGTGCAGCTGGGCTTGTGTTCTGTTCTCGGCCAGAATCAACAGATCGTCCAGATAATTCATAATTCTGACCCCTTGATCCCTGAGTGGGGTCAAGGCTGCGTCCAGACATTTTGTAAATGTGAGTGGTACAGTTTTTAATCCGAAAGGTAAAGCCAAGAATTCGTAAGCTTTTCCTTTGAATGTAAAGCAAAGATATTTTCTGTGCTTCCTCCAAATGCTCACTTGGAAAAAAGCATCTTTCAAATCCACTGTACATGTTTGATCTCCTGGTCTCACAGACTGGATCACCTGTCTCAGAGTGAGCATTTTAAATTTGTAAGTTTTTATTCTCCTGTTCAGCGCTCTGAGATCCAGAATCGGTCTCAAGCTCTGGTCCCGTTTGGGCACGAGGAAATATTTGCTGTAGTGGCCAGTGTGAATATTGTGTGTTGGAACAACATTTATCACTCCTTTTTGCAGCATCGTTGATATCTCCTCTCTTAAGACGTGTGCACGGTCTGGGTTTATGTTTGACTGCAGCATCCCCGTGTACGGGGGCGGCCTCTTGTGGAACTGCAGCCGGAGGCCTTGATACACTGTCGACATGACCCACGTGTTCGGGGCACACGCCCTCCAGACCTGCGCGTGCGTGCTGAGTCTGTGAGACATGTTTATTCTGGGTTGTCTGCACATCGTGGGTACGTGACGGGGAACAGTTACACCCCCACCCCGCTCTGCCCCGGACGAGCTGACCTGTCCACCAGCGGTCGCTGTGAAGTCTGTCTGCTCCAGACAGACTCCAGGTGCCCCGCTGTGGCTCATTGACTGATCTAGGGCTGGGCGATATGGAAAAAATCATATATCACGATATGGACTTTTGTATATCACGATAATGATATATATCACGATATATACAACACGATGTGTGTGTGTGTGTGTACAGGAAAAATTTGGACCAAAGTTTTTTTATTTTATTATTTTACTACAGATAGTTACAATTATAAGAATGTGAACAAAAAGAACAAGGAAATTTGGACCAAAGTAGAAACTAGATCTACCTAAGATCTACCTTAATTCAAGGAGTACGATTATGGAATGACTTAATGCCAAATGACAAATGTTAAGGAAGCCAAATCATTCCTTGTATTTAAGAAACTGGTAAAAAATGAATTGCTAAAAAAATATAAATGAATCTAATTTAATGTGTGATATATGTGAATTGAAAATTGACTGAGTTATTTACTTATTTTGTTATTATAGAAAATATTGTTTGAACTGTTATTAGATGAATAAGGAGCAGATTTAATAAGATTTATTCTTCATCTGCTACCTTTCATTTTATTTTTTATTTTTTTCTATTATGAATACGTTAATTGTTGTATTTCATATTATAAAATGAATAAACTAACAAACAAACAACTCCTTTTCTACTTTGGTCCAAATTTTTCCTGCAGGTGGCGGTAAAACAACAGCTGCTAATGAAACTCACGAAGAAGAAATCCGCTCTGAAGTTTGAGTAAACAAAGCAAGAAACAGAAAAGAGAAAACGTTGCGTTTGATTGCGGTTCTGTTGTGTCTCTGGTCTGTTTTGTATTGGTTAACTGGACCCGAGTTCGGACTCGGTTGGACTCTGGGTTCGTGTCCTCTGGACCCATTTTGTCTCCGAGTTTCAGCGGAGCGAAATAATGGAAGCTAACAAGGTGAGCTTCCCCCTCTTTTTGGTAAAAGTTATTCTTCTTGGGCTGCCTGTGCAGCTGTTTTCTCCTTGTTGAGACACCGGCTTCATGCGCCTGCGGCTCTGTTGCTCTCGAGTTTAACAACGTAAAGCATGTGTCGCAAACCCGCGCGTGCGTCAAACATAAAGCAGCGCCGTCATCTCGCAAAACCCCATATGAAGCTTCTTTGCGACAGTTATTTTTTTATTCTTATTTATCACGATAGAGACGATAGAAGGAAAGTAGCACGATAGACACGTTTCTATCGTCCCCACGATATATATCGTCATATCGCACAGCTCTAGACTGATCTGACATCTTGTGTTTCACGAGGAAGGAGGGATAATTGCCCTCTCCCTTCATTGTGACTGTTTTCATAAAAATTGTGCTACGTTGTTCTTTTTTCTTTTTTTTGAGTCAAGAACCAGGGCAGTTTGTGCTTTTGGTACTTTATTCTTGTGTTTTGAAGAACAAAAAGGCGTCTTATTTACACACATAGCAGAAACACTTTGTTTTGTGCACACACAAATATCACCAGCTCTTTGTAGCTTTTTACATATAAAGTCTGGATTTAAAAGTCTTGGTTCCCGTACCACATGGGCGGACCAACCTACAAAACTGTGAAGTGGTCCCGCTTTGTCAGGCCAACTTCTGCCTTCTGTCCTGGTTCGCTGAGGAGGTTCTTGGCGGAACCGCTTGGCGAGGAACGAACCTGTTCCTGGTCCAGGACTGGCCAGCCTGAGATGGGCCTGCCATGGGTCTCTGCCGCTGCTCCCCGTCGTAAGCTGGTCTTTTCTGCGGGGGACGGCGTGTGGCCGAGCGGTGTCGAGGCTGCGGGGGCCTGCTCCCACTGGTGTCTCTGGGGGATGCGAAAGCTTTTCACGACATCCCCTCTCGCAGGGCCTCAGCCTGTTTTCGTCTTTGCTCCAGCCTGCTCTGGATACGCTCCAGAGCCCCCTCGAAGAGTCCCGTCGGCTCGATCGGGTGGTGGAGGAACGGGAACCGCTGGTCCTCCGGCAGGTCCGTCAAAGTCAGCCACAGGTGGCTCTGGGCGATGACCACTTCAGCCATGCATCTCCCCTGAGCGATGGTTGCGGTCCCCATCATTCGTAGGATGAAGTCAGTCGCCTTGTGGGCTTCCTCCAGGATCTCTGTCGCAGCCTGTTTGTTTGGCGTTACCTGGAGCTCCTGCAGCTTCTCTGCCAAGTAGGCTTGCATCATGGCCGAGGCATTCATGGCGCGGACCGCAAGGCCCTGAGCTCGGTAACACTTTTCGAGCTGGGTGGCCGAGGCGCGGCAGGCCTTGCTGGGCAGAGTCGGCTTTGCGCCCGACGTCCTAGGGGCCAGGTGATCCGTCAGCGTGTCTTTCATCTGTGGGACATTGGTGATTCCTGCTGCCTCCATTCCGGCGACGTCGAGGAACTGGGAGAGTGGCAGCAACATGGGAGCCCTGGGTTCAGCCCAGGTGCGAGTGAGCTCCGTCAGGAAATCCGGAAAAATTGGTATCCTGTGCCTTGTGGCCGACTGCTGTTTGGCAAAGAAATAATTCCCCGCCAACCTCGTTACCTGTTGGCGAGGTGGGGGTTCTGGCCAACTGATCCGTAACGTGTCCGCCGCTCTGCAACACAAGTCGAACAAAGCGAGGATTGAGACATCCGTCTCTGGCTGAGTTGACGTCAGGTTCTGGGAGAAGACTTCTTCTTCCCCTTCGTCCTCGTTCTCAGCTTCGTCGTCTGAAATCTCACCCGAGGCTGTTAGCGAGAGCTTTCTGCTCGTAACAGGCTTCTCGTGTCAAACTCGGCGGTGGACTCCCCGACGGGGGCCGCCATGTCCATACTGTCCCCCCAGTCAGCTTGTCTACTATCCTCCAGGTCCATGGTCTCGAGCTCCGGTGTGGAAGTGAGTGCCTCTGTGAGGTCTGGGTCTCATGCCGCCGCGGAGCCACCCATGGCCTTGACCACGATGTCCACTCGACGCTTCCTCACAGCTTCAGGCATCTGGCTGCAGTGAGGGCAGGACTCAGGGGATTCCAGCGCTGTCTTAGCGTGCAACATCCCCAGGCAGACAGGACAGGCCTCGTGGGTGTCCGTCGCCGAAAGGGAGTAGCCGCAGCTGCTGAGGCTCACTGGCCTACTGGTCTTCTTAGAATTTTTGGGTTTTCGCTTTCCCTTCTCTGGAGCCATGGCTGAGAAGAGTCGAGCTCGTTAGTAGTGCTAACGTGGTCCGGAGACGTCTTCTTCGTCGCGTCGCTTTCGCTGGCTAGCCCGCTAACTCGTTAGCAGGGTAACGGTGTGACGCAGTTAGTGCCGTCGAGAGAAGCAGCTGCAAAGAGAGAAGAAAAAACCTTGAGGTTTAATAAAAGACGCTGGACCGCTAGCCCAGCAACACGCATGAAATTTCTCTGTATGCTCAGTGTAGGGAGCGAGCTCACCTCCGGTCGAGCAATGTAGCTACAGAGAGTCCCATGAAGTTCAGGTGTAAGCGAGGTGAAGGGCAAAAAAGAAAGATAGATGGGCGCACGCGTCTTTATACCAAGAGGGCGGGGCCTCTGTGGTGACGCTGACGCCCACCGGCCATAAAGGCGTGAGTGTATTACTTCAGGTGAACCGCGCGACGGTGCAATTCCCATAGCAATTGTGTTGCACCGAGTGCACTGACTGACAAGGGAACAGTATCCCCAATACTGGTTTCACAGTTTTTACTAACCTGTGAAACAATGTACCGGTAGTTCAATGTGATTTTTGGGCTGTAAGATTTATGATCTCTTAATGTTTACAGTTAAAAAGGCATGGTTATCTTCCACAATGCTCCGTTCATCTATATCCAACAAAGTTAAGTCTGGTCCTCTGGATTTCTTTGTGTTTGAAACATTTCGTCTTTCATCCGTGAAGCGTTTCAACACAAAGAAAGAAGAAAAAAAAAATGTCCAGAGGACCTGACTTAACTTTTTTTTTTTACCTGGATTATTGAGCATGAACTTTAATGTTTTGAACCACTTTGGCAATGGCTGCCTCAGAGGAGTCACCGGGGGAGAGGGTGAACCCAGAAACCATCTTATCACCATCAAACTGGTTGGTTGAACCATGTGAGAGTGGTGCTTGTGGGATTGAGTTTGTTGTGGCTCCTTGGACTGATGGTCTTTTGGATGAAGGACGAAACGTTTCAACACAAACTGTCCAGAGGACCTGACTTGTTAGAGTATTTTTATGATTATCATCTAAAACTTATAACATCATAACATGAAACATCTAGTCACTCCCTGAGAAATAGTTGTCTTACACAACAATGCTGTTTACTGAAATAACAGAAGCACCAAAGAATGTTTCATTGTTTCAGAACTTGTTGGTCCTGAGTTTGGCCAAAACTGACCAAGAGCCATTGTGTGAAAATTGTCTAACCTGTTTTTCCACCAACTACCAAAATGTATAAAAGCTGACTGTGAACGATTCAATGCGGGCTTGTCTCAGACTTAGGAGGCAAGTCCCACTTTTCAAAGTTAAATATACCACTGTTAACTCTTGTCATGTGTGTGATTCCTTTTTAGTAGAAAAGTTGCTGTAAGGGTTTGGTTTGAGAAAACCCATCATGACTTAATTAACTTTGTTGGGTTTTTTACCTGGATTATGCATGAACTTTGATTCAGTTATAGTTTACTAATAAAGTATGAAAACGTTAGTTTATTTTAAATAAATTAAAATTGCCAAGTCAATTTTGTGTCTGTGTTAAGTAAGAAGCTGAGGTTTAAAAACTATAAAATGTCTCACCTACAAATCTCACTGATAACTATTGTTTCATTCCAATGCAGTTCAAACAAAAAAAAATGGAGTTTTTATTCCCACTGTCACCATGTGTTTCCACAATCAGTAACCTGGTGGCAGTGAGAGCATACTTACATTGAAAAAGTAACTTAGTTAAGTTACTGATTAGTCCTTGGGAAAAGTAACTTAGTTAAGTTACTGATTACTTTTTGGAAAGTAACTAAGTTAGATTACTAAGTTACTTTATTACCACTTTCGGCCACTAGGGGTAGCAGTACCACTTTCGGCCACTAGGGTCCACCGACCGTTCCTAGCTCATGTGTCCGAAAAAAGCCTCCTTTGCTCGGACTCACTCTGTCGTAGCCCGGTCTCCTGAACTCTGGAGGTAGGTCTGAACTAGTGTTTGTTAGCAAAATAGCTCAAGAACCACACAACAGATTTTGATGAAACACAGAAAGTAATCACTGGATGGATATTTACAACCCATTAGCTGTAGGAGACGTTTGAGCTAAAATTCGATTTAGTTATAATTTATTTTCGCGACCGTTTGGAAGACGTCAAAGTGAAACAATTTAAATCCAGCAGATTTGACCATTACGTGAATTTATTAAGGAACGGTTAAGCTCAGGAACACTTTTGCTATAATGTCAGCTAAGAAATATATTTTTTTAAGCATTTATTTTGCAAAATTTTAAAGAAATGAAGCTATCCCACCCGCGCGTGTGCACATAGCAAAACTACTTTTTAAATCCAGCAGATTTGACCATTTCGTGAATTTATTAAGGAAAGGTTAAGCTAAGACACATCTTTGCTATAATTTTCAGCAAACAAATAATTGTTTTTACCGTGTTTTTTTGCTCAGTGAGCACCTCAGTGTTTACGTTTCTGTCACGCCTGGTGTCAGGTTTCACAGCCACAGCAGGGGACCAGACGTCTTTTTTTTTATCACTCCCCGAGACGCATAGAGGAAATAAAATTAAATTACAGTACTACAGAAAATGACAAAAAAAAGTTACGCACAGTAATTTATTATTTTTTTTCCCAAGTTTATTTTGATTTTTAAACGGTACAATTCAATACAAAACAGTATATTCAAAGACGTCATATTTGGCGTACCACAGATTCCTAATACAGCAGGGCCTGAACATACCCAACAGAGCACATCCGCACACGAAACTAAAAAAATAAATAAATAAATAAATAAATAAGTAAATAAATAAAGAGATAAAAAATAAATAAAAAAAAAATAAAATAATAAAAATAAATAAATAAATAAATAAATAAAAAGGGGGGGGGATTCAGGCACCGGGGAGGTCCCCCATCGTTGGAACAGTCGAGTCAATTCCAAGGAGCAAGAGCAGGACAGGAAGGAGAAGGAAAGAGGGGTTACACAGCAATGAAAAAAGAAAACAAAAGTAAACACCAGCTGCAAGCAATCACCTATTCAGTCTGGAATATTAGGGAAATCCATATTTTTAAGGGTTCTTAAAAGAGGGCTCCACAATCCTAAGAATTTAGCAGAAGAGCCTTTTAGAGTAAAACGAATTTTTTCAAGCTTAATGAAGTACAGTACGTCTCGGAGCCAATGGGTATACGAGGGAGGTTGGGATGATTTCCATTTTGTGATAATCACTCTTCGTGCCAAAAAGGTCAAAAAGGCCAGGGAGGATTTCTGGGAGGTGGAAAGGGTGGACTGTGTAGGAGCAATTCCAAATAAGGCAGTTAGGGGGTCAGGTTCTAACTGCCTGTCAAAGATGTCCGATAGGATAGCAAAGACTTTGGACCAATATTGATAAAGCTGAGGACACGACCAGATAGTATGAATTAGGTTAGCTGGGGAATGTTGGCACCTATCACATGTAGGAGAGACATTGCTATAAAACTTGGCCAAACGCGCTTTAGTATAATAGATACGGTGTATAAGTTTGCATTGAATCAAGCTATGCCTAGCACAAATGGAGGACCCGTGCACAGATGATAAAATCTGTGCCCATAGATCCTCTGAAAAGGTCAGTCCAAGGTCCTCCTCCCAAAGTAGTTTGATTGAATTTAAAGTTTGTGGACGTAGGCCCATAATTTGGTTGTAGGTGAAAGATATAGCTCCCTTCAATTTGACCTGGGGTATTAGAAACATATCTAAGGGTGTGTCCAAGGGAAGATTGGGGAAGTTTGGATATGTGGAGCTGATAAAGCTACGCACTTGTAAATACCTAAAGAAGTGTTGGCGAGGGATATCAAACTTCTCGACGATTTGTTGAAACGAGGCGAAGGTGTCATTGATATACATATCATGAAAGGTTAAGATTCCCTTTCTCTGCCATGTCAAGAAAGCATTGTCTGAAAGAGACGGTGGAAAAGTGTGATTTGAAGCTATAGGGGCATGTACAGATATGGATTGTAAGCCAAAGTGTCGTCTGAATTGCTTCCACAGCCTCAAAGACCCCTCCACCAATTTGCTGGAAGTGTAGGGTTTAGTCGAGGATTGCAACGGTGAATATAGCAGAGCTGCCAGAGATGTAGGCCTCACCGACTTGGCTTCCATAGTGACCCAAGCTGGGGAAGAGGGATTGTCTGCCTCAAGCCAATATCTGAAAAGACCAATGTTTGAGGCCCAGTAATAAAATCTAAAGTTTGGAAGTGCCATCCCACCAAGCTTCCTGGGCCTTTGAAGAAGTTGAGTGCGTATGCGAGGAGCTTTCCCATTCCACAGGAATCTGGTGATTATGCTGTCTAGTTTGTTAAAAAAGGATTGTGGAAGAAAAATAGGGATACGTTGAAATAGGTAGGAGAAGCGCGGTAAAATGTTCATTTTAATCGTATTTACCCTGGCCGCCAACGAGAGACCCAGCACCGACCAGCGGTCGAAGTCTTCCTTAATATGTGTTAATAAAGGGGAGAAGTTGGCTTTAAAGAGGTCCCTGTGTTTGAATGTAACCTTGGGACCCGAAGGACGCGGGTTCGCGTCCCGGCCACTACACACCTTGGGGTGTCTATGAGTGCACACCTAATTCTCCAGCTCCCCGAGCGCCCTCTGGCTGCTCACTGCACCACCTGGGGTGGTTGGGTTAAATGCAGAGACGAATTTCGTCTGTGTATGGGAAACATACACAGATGACAGACAAACACATTATTATTATTATTATTATTAATTCCTAGATAAGTAAATTCGTGATCTACAACCTTAAAGGGTAGTGTGTGTAGTGGATAATTCTTAGCCAATGCATTAATTGGAAATAGTTCGCTCTTATTAAGGTTTAGTTTATACCCTGACAACTGCCCAAATTTATCAAGTGTAGCAAGTGCTGCCGGAATGGAGACATCCAGATTGGAGATGTATAAAAGGAGATCATCTGCGTATAAAGATATCTTAGTTTCAATGCAGTTCCTTCCCACACCTACAATGTTCGTGTTGCCTCTAAGTGCTATTGCCAGGGGTTCAATTGCCAAGGCAAAAAGTAGCGGGCTCAAAGGGCAGCCCTGTCGTATAGAGCGATTGAGAGGGAAGTAATTGGAATGATTGTTGTTTGTTCTAATGGATGCACACGGGTCAGAATATAACAGCTTAATCCAGGCCAAAAAGTTCTCCCCAAAACCGAATTTCTTAATTGCGTAGAATAAGTATGACCATTCGACTCTATCGAAGGCCTTCTCAGCATCTAAAGAGATTACAACTTCCTGAGTATTATCAGAAGGAGGACTATAGATCACATTAAAAAGCTGCCTTACATTAGAGAAGGAATTCCTATTCCGTACAAAACCGGTCTGGTCCATCCCAACCACACTGGGAAGTACAGTTTCCAGTCTCAGCGCCAGTGTCTTTGCCAAAAGTTTAAAATCTACATTAAGTAAACTTATCGGACGATAAGAGGAGCAGAGTAAGGGATCCTTGCCTTTTTTTGCCAATAAGGTGATAACTGCCTGATTAAGAGTCTGAGGGAGATGCCCAGAGGCTATAGACTCGTTGTATACCTCCAAGAGCAGAGAGGAAATCTTGTCCCAAAATGTTTTGTAAAATTCACAGGGAAAACCATCCGGGCCAGGGCATTTCCCCCCTTGCAGAGCCATGACTGCTTTGGAAAGTTCGGAAACCACAATGGGCCTCTCAAGGTTGTCAGCCACATCCCGACCAATGGCAGGTATCTCCAAGGCGTCAAAGAACTCATCATAGTCAGCTATAGAAGGGGAACATTCTGAAGAATATAATATCTTATAAAAATCTTTAAAAGCCATGTTAACTTCTGTTGGGTTCGTTGTGACTCCTTGATCCGTTTGAATCTGAGAAATGAGGCGTGAATCTGACCGACGGCGAATCTGATGAGCAAGGAGTTTGCCAGCTT
>JBBPBX010074287.1:4362-17614 GCA_038048925.1 Garcialebias charrua
CATCTGTCCATCCATTGTCTTTACCCATTTGTTCCAGTTGAGGGTGACAGGAACTGATGCCTGGCAGGGTACACATGAACACATCACCAATCTGTTCACATTTACAACTAGGCATGATTGCCATACATCCATTTTCTTTACTCACTAGTTTTGTCCAGGGTCACATAGAAGCTGTTTAAGCGCAGCTGTTCCTGTGAGAGAGACAGGGGACACCGTGGAGAGGTCTCCAGTTTTTCACAGGGGCACATGGAAACAAAGAAGACAACTCACACTCACTCACTCACACCGAAGGGACAGTTTAAAGTTAATGAACCTAACATGCAGGTTTTAATGGTCAGTGGGAGAAAACCAGACTACACACACTCACAGGGAGAACAAACAGAGAAAGCAGAAAAATACCACAGCTTGGAGTCGAACCAGCAACTTTCTTGCTGTGAGGCAACAGGACTGACTATGCTGCCAGGCAAATTGGAAAGCAGTTTGTGATTGTAATTATAATCCTTTGTCATATTGATTTTGTGCAGAGAAACGTATTTCAACGATAATACATCTTGTATTTTTTTTTTTTTTCATTTAACCTTTATTTAGACAGGTTAATCCTCGTTATTTCTTCCTTAAAGTGTTGTCCTTCTTTTAGGACGCAATGTTATGGCTGCATTGGTTGCTAATTTAATTAATAAACATGCTGTCATATTCAATTTATGCCCTTAGTATGAAATGTTATGAGCTTATAATGTTGCTATGAATATTGTTTTGGCTCAAACGCTCCATGAATTGAGCATGTTATTCTATAAATCTACCGTGACCAAGTTAAATTCAAAATTTTGTTGTTTTTTTTTTAAAGGAGAGGAAGCTTTGTGTTGCTTTAGAACATTATAAGATAGGAAAATAACCTGAATTAATCAGCCCCGGGTCACCAAGAAAATCAAGGTAAGGCTTGTGAGAATCTTGAGTCTTTAAATAAAAACAAATAAAATTATTCATTAAACAAAATTAATTGTAATGTAAACAGGAGGATATTGGTTTAATTGTCGATAATATTTTAATAATAGCGTAGTTCAAGTCTCCATATTTACCTGATACAAAACTCAATATGAATTTAAATGTTTGGAACTATTTCCATTAAAGTGGTGAAGATTCTCAGTCATCCAGGACATGATCAATTAAAAAAAATGTTGAATACAAAAACAACTGGACTTTATTTGTAACAGAAGATATTTTGCTCTTCATCTGAGGAGATTTTTCAATTCACCTCACACCTTAAACAATAGGTGTTTCTTAGGATCTTTGTTAGTATAATTCACAGATGAGGCTCCTCTGTTCCCATCAGGTGTGAAAACTGGCTGGGAATCAGTCCTAAAGCTGCATTATACGTTTTTGAAAGTTGTAATCTAAGGCCCCCTACTCTGTTAAAAAACGGGCTTTCTCTCTTTACATAAATTGCTTCCTTCACCCCCCCTCCCCCCTCAAACCATATGTGTTCTCTGTCCAAAATGTGCACATTCTGGTCCTCAAATGAGGGACCCTTGTCCGTGAGGTGGAGGTGAACAGCGGAGTTTTGTCCAGAGAAGGTGGCCCTCCTGTGTTGAGCCATGCATCTGTGAAGAGGCTGTTTAGTTTCTCCGATGTAAAGGTCTGTAATTGGTTTGAGAGTGGGGTGGGGGTGGAGTGAAGGAAGCAGTTCATGTTGAGAGAAAACCTGTCTCTTAACAGAGGAGGGGGCCTTAGATTCCAACTTTCAAAAACGTATAATGCAGCTTTAGGACTGATTTCCAGCCAGTTTTCACACCTGATGGGAACAGAGGAGCCTCATCTGTGAATTAGATTAACAAAGACCCTAAAGGCCGCCCCATAGCTCTGCGTATCCGTACGCCGCTCTATATGCCGTTCGTACGCAGAGGCACAAGCGTACCCCCGCAGGGCATGTACGTGCCAAGCTCAATTTTTACGGCCGCGAATACAAGCGCGTTGTCGCACAATAAACTGCCCGGCGCTGGACTGTTTTGTATGTGACACAAATATATTAAATTCCCCTTCTTCATCCCTTATTTGGCCTTTTCTTTTGTTTTGTTTTTTGCCAAAAGGCAGTGATGGCTTCCTCCTCCGTTGACCCCATGACTGAAATGATGAGAAATGAATTAATTTGTCACGAGCTAATTAACCTCGGGTCCAACGTGGCTGCCGGAGGTTCTTTTTCATTCATTCATTCAACCTTTATTTATACAGGCTAGCCTCGTTGAGTCACGGGGACTCATTTACAAGAGGGACCTGTCTCACTCACACCAAACAACCATCCACTCTCACACTCACACCTAGGGTCAATTTAGAGTCACCAATCAGCCTAACAAGCATGTTTTTTGGTCTGTGGGAGGAAACCGGAGTACCCGGAGGAAACCCACGCATGCACGGGGAGAACATGCAAACTCCACCCAGAAAGGCCCCGGACCGGGATTTGAACCGGCAACCTTCTCGCTGAGAGGCAGCAGCTCTACCAGTTGTGCCAACGTGCTGCCCACAGATATCTACAGATATCCTGATGTAATGGTCTGATGTGTGGGCTGCAGGACCAGCGCTCCCTGTTTTTATTTTTATTTTTTTAGAACTTTTTATTAACATATAAACACAGAACGCCGCTGCAGCTGGAGCTGCCAGCTCGCGCCTTTTTTCCCCCACCCGACCTGTCAATCAATTCAGTAGGCGTGCCAGCAAATGACCAATCAGCAACCTCAGTTTGGCCCGTAGGTACAGTAAACGCTCTGCGCTGCAGCTGCTCAAATGACGTCAAGAATTTGGTGCGAAAACGCGAGAACGAACGCTGGGCTGTGCGGGTGAACTGCCTGCGCACAGTACGCGCGCACGGACACGCTTATGGCCGTACGCAGAGCTATGGGGGAGCCTTAAGAAACACCTAGCCTACTGTTTAAGGTGTGAGGTGTGATTTGTCAATCTACATATGTATGTGTATATCTTATCTCACTCAGCCTTTATAACCTGAACCCCACACTCATTGCTCTTTGAATTGAAAAGGATCCTCGGATGAAGAGCGAAACGTCTTCTGTTACAAATAAAGTCCAGTTGTTTTTGTATTGAACGTTTTTTACATATTTCCAATAAAATAAAGAGCTTCACAGGTTGAGTGTAAGTTGAGTTGAGCTTACAATGGTTGTTTTCTATTTTAAGCCTTTCATTTCAAGATTCCTTTCAAGTGTTGTTGGACAGGACATAACATCAGCTGCAGTTTATTTAAGATGTGCCATAGCCCAGGCTTTTGTAAGCTGACATGCACGTCTTTTAGATTAAGCCTGAAAAACACGGGTTGTGATCATAAAGCGCTTGTCTGGAAACATGAAGCTGATATGTGAGTGAGATCACGGGTGAAGTTCCTGCTCCCCTCAGATCATCTGAGAGCAAATTCTGTCACACTCGTTTGGCTACTTAATGACGGACTGACAAATCCAAAGATAATCTGTCTATTTTGAAAACAGAGCACCTTCCAGTGAGAAGCCCAGTTAGAAATATCTCAGCTCAGCGCTGAGGAGTTGCATGAATACAATCTGGGGTTTCACAGAAAAAAACCTAATCCTTAACGCTACCTGCCAGCTCGCCAGAAAGGTGTTTGTTGAGATTGTAATTAAATAAAGCTATCTAGTATTTGCTTAAATTTATGTTTTCCCTGAGGCAGAGTAAAAAGACATTCAAACAAGACATTTCTTACTTATTAATCTATAAACCCATAATATATGTTGTGTACTCCAACACACTGAAGCTCCATGGAAACTGCTTCCTATGTGGTAAAAAAAACATGGTGACTCATGGGAACTCTTTAGATCAGAGCAGGATGTGCAAATCTGACACCCTGTCAAACATTGTGCATTTAACCTAAAACACAAAGCTTTGATGCCCTCTTTGACCTCAGAGCTTTTTTTTTTTTTTTTTTTTTTTTTAATGGCAACAATGTTTCATGTGTGTCAATGCAGAGTAAGCCCAAACCTGAGGAACATAAGGAATGAATGGGAGTATAAGAGGAGAAAAACTGTTCTGTGAGTGGCAACTGATGTGTTCACAAGGCCTGAGAGACAGAGAGATGGCAAACATGAACAAAAGATCCCGAGTCGCTCCTGAGAACATGAACCGCTGAGACTTATCAGATGTCGAGACAAGGAGCTGAAGTGGAAACAGCAGTTGAGGTTGTCAGGCCTTAGTCATATCATCAAAAGAGCTTTGTGAGTTATTTCTACAAAACTGTCAAGGTGTGCCGTAATTTTTACTTGGAAAAGTCGACCATCTTGTGAGCTGGATAACTTTAAAAGTATGTAACATGCTGACTTCCATTTTGGTGTGTAGCTGCATACCGTAGTTGCATGAAAGGTCACTATCAAAAATTGAGTTGCCGTGTCAAAATCCAACATGGCCACCACCATAATAATAATAATAATAATGAATTCAATTTATAACGCACTTTTCATTAGTGAAAATCTCAAAGTGCTATCATTTGAGGAAACTGTGCTTTCTGACTGAAGATTGTTGGATTTTATACCTGGATTATTGAGCATGGACTTTGGTGTATTATATTGCTTAAAAGCATAGTTTTCCCAAATGATTGGGGTGGCCCAGATTAATCTATGGTGGCCAAGGCCACCATTGCCCCCTTCTGGCTCTTCCATTGCACATAGTGGCAGATAACATTGCTCCATCCATTGTCCAGGTTCTGACACTCTGCACTGCCTCGGACAAGAAAGAAAGAAGAAGAAGAAAAAAAGCTACCTCTGTTCTTCTCCACAGTGTAGCTCCAACTCATTTAAATATCTTACACCAAAAACATTAAGGTTTATTTACATTCTCTGTTCAATTTCAGTCCAGAAAAATGCTTATTTTGAAAACTACAAACATTCACTTTTCAAATCCTTCAGAGCCAGGGTCATCTGCATATCGCTTGTTTTATGTAGAACATTACAAACATTAAGTGTTAATGCATTCCTAGTTGTAGATGAGTAAAAAGTATTTCCTTGTATCAGTTAAATTCCATTTTTGTATCTTCTCTGTAGGTTTCCAGCCTGTTCAAAGATGGGACAATAGGAGGGAACATCAACATAGCCATCGTAGGTCTTGTCCTTTTGGATGAAGAGCAGGTGAGAAGCTCGATGTCAGGGGAAATCCTCATACTTTCCCAGAAAAACCAGCATGTCCTCCATGGAACCTCAAAAACACACAGAATATTTAAATTAGATTGGGTATTCCCAAACATCTCTGCAGTTTTTATTATTTGTCCTAACTTATGAAGACTTCTAAAGGATTTAATTAGAAAGGAATGTTCCGGAATTGGAAATACCCTCTATCCATCCATCCATTCATTCATTGGCCCATCCATCTGTCCATGTATGCATGTTTTAAGCATGATAACTTGAAAAGTAAGTGAGGTACTGACTTCCATATTGGTGTGTGGCTACGTCTAAGCATAAAAAAGGTCCTTATCCAATACTGTATTTGGTTGCCATGTCAAAATCCAACATGGCCACCCCCCATATACTGTATGTGAAAGCCAACCATCTCAATAATTTGAGGAAATTATGGTATCTAGATTTTATATTGCATGAAATAGTTTACTCAAATAATTGGAGGGGCTGTGGCATATTGCTTGTTTTATAAGAAAAGACAACACCACTTTCTTGGACAGGTATCCAGAATGTGCACAAAAATCTGGTATATTTAGTTCTAAAAGACAACATTGTCTTTCCATCTGCCTCTGTTTTACCTCACAGGATGGTTTGGTGATCAATCACCACGCTGATCACACCCTGAACAGCTTCTGCCATTGGCAGTCAACTCTTGGGGGCAGAGAGGGCCGACACCATGACCACGCCATCCTCCTGACTGGACTCGACATCTGCTCCTGGAAAAACGAACCCTGTGATACCCTGGGTAAGACTCCTACTCTGTCCAGTACTCATAAATCTGAGGATATTTTGTAACACCAAGTACCTGAAACTCAGAAACCAAGTCAAAAAAATCCAACTGGGGTACTGATCCAGTCCAGGACAGATTCTGAGGTAATAAGAAGTGAAAACATTCCAACGTAAGGCATGCACTTCAATAGGGACACTTCAAAACTATCACTGTTTCATAGCATTGCACATTTTTCTTGTTAGTTGCAATGACTTTTAGAAAACTAAAACAGAAGGACCTTTTTTGGTTGAAGAAATGCTTCAAAAACATGTTTTGAATAGAAACATGCTGAGAAGTCTGACAGGCTGCAGAGAAGCTGTTCACAGACAGCTGACATTTTCTGTCTTAATGCATCATTTTCTCAAACATCATCGTTAAACAAATGTAAATGTAAATGACATCACATTATCCAGCCTACTGTTTTAAATCTGCTCTGACATTGTCTGAGATAAACTCCTTTTCTCTCCCACACCAGGTGTGAGTTTGAATGCCCCCAGCCAAACCAGATGTGGGCTCGCCAATGTTTTCCTAAAGTCTTATGGAATAATGGGAAGTTTAACATCCGATGTAAAGCAGTGAAAATAATTATCTGGGGAGCATATATCTAATAAGATGTGAGATGTTTACAAAAAAAGAAACATGCTAAAGCAATGATCTAAAACTCACATAGGAAATAGGATCAGAACAAGACCTCAAACAACATCAAAACAACTTGTTATAACACAGTGAACAGCATTTTTTAAAACCAAATCCTAGATGCTGTTTTCCAAAAAAAAAAAGTTGTATGTTTTAAATAAAATAGTCCTAACCTTGTATTTGTTAAACAGTATACTGTATAGGGTCAGCAGTTTTTCTAGCAGAACCAGACAAAAATTTGCATGCAGCATTTTTGAAAGACCATAAAAGGTTGTGCTGTTTTGATGCTAAATATGCTAAAGATTTCATTAATGATTAAAACAAAACCTTTGTGTCATAAAGACCAATCTACCTTGCTGATTTTTTTCCTGTTTCAAAGCAGCCCAACATCTCACAGTAAGAAAAGTTAGCTTCCATACACGCAAAACAAAGAAAACTTCTGCAGTATTTTTGAAAGATGGTGTGAATTTCATCCATCCATTATCTTTACCCATAATTGGTGAAAGTAGGAAGCATGTGGAAGAGAGCCTGGAGAGGTAGAGGCATGGTTCCACAATACTGGTCCTGGAGGGCCACTATTCTGCATGTTTGAGATGGTTCTCTGTTCCAACACACCTGATATGAATGAATGAGTTATTAACAAGCTTCTACAGAAAAACAAACAAAACAACAAAAACATGTGTAGTAGGTGGAGTAGGAAGATGTAGGTCTAGTAGGGCACAGTGGCACACCAGGACCAGAATGAGGACCACTGGGTGGGGGTATACCCTCAAGAGAAGAACAATAAAAGTCAGAAGTGAGAAAATTGAGAATGAGTGGGAAACAGGCATGACAGCGAGGCTGCAGGGAGTAGAGGTGTTGATAACCATTTGGAGCAATGAGAGTTGAGTGAAGATGGAGCTGAGTTGTAAGGCAAAGCTCTCTGTTTACCGGTCTGTCTACGTTCTTACTCTCACCTATTGCCACGAGCTCTGGGTAGTGACTGAAAGAATGAGATTGTGGAAACAGTTGGTTGAAACGAGTTTCCTCTGCAGGGTAGCTGGACTCTCCCTTAGAGATAGGGTGAGAAGTTCAGTTACCTGGGAGAAACTTCAAGTAGAACCACTGCTCCACACCGAGAGGAGCCAGTTGAGGTTGTTCGGGCATCTGGTAAGGATGCTTCCTGGGTGCCTCCCTAGAGAAGTGTTTCGGGTTTGTCCGACTGGAAGGAGACCCCTGGGAAGAACCAGGACCGCTGGAGAGACTTTGTCTCTCGGTTGGCATGTGAATGCCTTGGAGTCCTCCCAGAAGACCTGGAAAACATGGCTGTGGAAAGAGCCTCCCAACAGCCTCCCTGATCAAGCTGATGCCTCCATGTCCCAACTTCAGAACAAGCATAAGATAATGGATGGATGGATGGATGAAGGGAGAGGAGAAGAAGGTAGTGCAGGCAGGATGGAGAGGACAGATACCGTTGTCAGGGGGGTCTGAGACTGAAAGAGGGCTGCAATTGTTAAAAGAAAGGCTTACAAAATGGTGATAAAACCTGCTTTGGTGTTTTTATGTGTAGAGTGTGACACTAACACAGAGACATGAGAAGGCAGAGCTGAAGATGTTGATTTTCTTTGGGACTTGTGGGCAGGGACATAAAGGAGTATGTCAGAGAGACAGCTCAGGGTCAGGGGTTTGGTGACAAAGTTACATGGACAAACCGGAGCTGGTTTGGACATGTGCAAAGGAGGGATAGTGGATAGATTAAAACATGTTGGACAAACTGTGTTGAAACATAGAGCGACTAGTGACAAAGAAAAGAAGAAGACCCCAGGGAAGGATCATGGATGTAGTGACAGAAGATAAGCAGAGGTTTGGTGCGACAAAGGATATACCCTCAATACCCTCAAGTGACACAAGTTTGGACCTGAAAGTGTGAAGGCTAACATTACCTAAATCATTGCTATTAAAGTCCACTTCAAAGGTGTGCAAATGTATGTTTTTGTGTGTGACCATTTGCAATAAAAACTTATGGTTGACTAATTTCCAAAGGTGCAAGACAATACAGTCATTAGCCCAACTAGTGATTCTATAACCCAGTTTATTTGCATTACCATTACAGCCCTATCCCTTAATGTTTTCACCCATATTTCAAAACTGATATATAATATATGACCCACCTCCCTGCTGACACAGAAAAATTACGCCATGGTAGTTCTCATAGTCAATCTGCTCAGCTATGTTTAGTATCCTTACTCACATTATTTATTTACACAGGGACATTTCTTCAGGGGAGGTTTGAACTCTAAAGTACACGACTTTAAGTCATAAATTAAGTAAAACACAAGTTCTCCATGAGACACTGGGACAAGAACGTTAAACGGGGGCCCCATACGTTTTATCCCTTCTGATTAACAACCTGTGAGTATTCGTGTGTGCGCGTGTTTGTGTGTATGTGTGTGTGTGTGTGGGGGGNNNNTGGGGCAGAGGAGCACAGGGGGAATCTGAATATTAAAACACAGTTTTTATATAAAGTAAAAGGTCAGTTTCAACATACAGAAGGGAGTTTTTTCATGCAATACTTCCATTTTCTAAGTAACCATGCAGCCACAGACAGCTCAAACGATTGTAAATTTTCTGATTTTGATTTTAAAGTCTTTGCTTTCATTGATTTTAAAGAACTTTTAATCTATTATGCTGAGAGTTACGATTTTTCAGCCGCTTTTATTTTTATGGTGCACTTTGGACTGTCTATGCAGAACCTGTAAAAGAAAATGTGTTTTGTAGGCTTTGCGCCAATTAGCGGGATGTGCAGCAAGTACCGAAGCTGCACCGTCAATGAAGACACTGGCCTGGGTCTGGCATTCACCATCGCCCATGAATCTGGACACAAGTAAGGTTTCTATCACCTCAATTAACGGATCAACAATGCAACACACAGCTGTTCATCATATTAGCTAAAACAACAATGAAAAGTTGTCATGTTTTTAAAATACTTGCTAAGTGTGATGAGGTTCTTACTCAAACTGTTTCAGTTTCTCTCATGGTGAAAACTACTTTCTGGTAACACATCTTCTGTTGCATGAAAAAAAGCATTATTTGGAGAAAAATCTGTCAGAATAAGAAAATGTTTTGCACACTTGTTTTTTCTCCAGTTTTGGAATGGTTCATGATGGTGAGGGCAACGTTTGCAAAAAGTCAGAGGGCAACATCATGTCTCCCACGTTAGCCGGACACAACGGCATCTTCTCCTGGTCTCCTTGCAGTCGCCAGTATCTCAGCCATTTTCTCAAGTAAGTTACGACTTTTAGTTGTGACCAACTCATTGAATTAAGAAAAACTCCTATATACCAACCTTTATATATCAAGCTTCCCTTGAAACGCAGAAGCTACATACAGGTATATACTATTTTGCAGGTGACTGTGATGTTGAGCTGGTCTTTGCAGTCTATATGAGCTGAAGCAGGAAATATAAAACCTTGCATCACTTTCAAATAACGATTTTATAAAACTGGTAATGAACACATTTAAGATGCATTGTGTTCAAAGCATCCACGGTGTGTTTTTCTGTTATTACGCATTCATTATGAATAAATGTGTTGGATATTTTAGGTAATATTGAAGCCGCCATCTAAAAAGTGTTATTTGATGAACTGCTGTGCAAATAATTGTGTGTGTGTGTGACACACACTGAAAAACACAATGGAGACAGAATACTGAGTACTTTAAGTGATATGTGGTACAGGTTTTTTTCCTTTGAGTGCTGTTTTACAGGAAGAATATTTATTATGTGCCAAGCTACGTGGCGGTGGAAGTTTTCAAGAGGAAAAATAGTTTGTGTGTTTGTGTGGTGACTGCATTTCCAACCAACCAGTCTGCTTGGTCAAGTGAGAAAACAGCCATCACGGCTGCAGCGTCCATAAGTCTGCCTATGGGTCTGTGTGTGTGTGTTTGAAACTAGATAGCTCAAAGTTGGTGCCCTCCACTAAATTTACCAGTGTGTTAACTGAACTGTCAGGTTTCAGCGTGGTGGAGACAGAACGTAAATTTCCTCACTGGGTTATTAGAGCAGCGATGACCTCAGCCTTGTTAGGCCTGTCAGCCTTATATTATACTCCCGTCACCTCTGAAAGCCGCGAGGAGAGGATCACAGCACCGCTCAGTGTCTAAAGATCCTTTTTTTTTTGAAGATTTACTGAGCTGCAGAATATTTTCCTAGTTGCAATCAACAGAATGAATACATAATAATCTGGGTTAAATGTGTCTTGCTGAGTTAACTGAGACTGCTAAATGTTTCTTTGATGTGCTTGGAGAGGAGCATTGAACCAGACTAAAACTTGTTCCCTCAGCCAGCTGTGTCAGAGGTCTGCTCTGGTGCTGCATGTCTGATTAGGTTCTTTATTTTAGACTTTCTTTCCTCTAGAATAAATAACATTTATGCATGAAATCAATCAAATATTTTAGGCTTAGTTTAAAGAGTTTACTTACAATAATGCTGCATTTAATGTAATTGAAAGTTTTAGCTCTGTATGATGCAGTTTTTTAACTTTGAGCAGCAGATAGACAATTTTAAAACCTTTTCAAGTCAAGGTCAAGGTCAAGGTTTCTTTATTGTAATTCGCATCACATGTGGTACATGTGGTGGAATGCAATTGTGTACACAAATCCCCAGTTACATTCAACAACAGTATAAATTGTAAAGAAAAACAGTAATAGGATCTAAGATATGAACTAAGAAATACAACAAACTAAGAATACATGTACGCTAAACACTCTAATAGTACAAAAACAATATGCCAAACAACACTACCCCTACTACTTCTTATATTTGCACTAATGTTTGTATTACATTACTGCCTATAGTCATACTACTGTTTACATTCACTGTTTACATTTATTACTACTGTTTTCATTCAATACTACTGTTTACATTTATTACTACTGTTTACATTTACACTACTTTTTATATCTACACTACTGCTGATATATATATTATTTTTACTAGCCTTATTGCATATGCCACTTTACCTCTATACCAATATCAACTACCTCATACATATACTGTGTACATAAACTTCATATGCTGCTTTGTCACTCTATTACAAATGTCAATGCCAGAACTTTCATTTTATTTTATAGATATACTTTTTACACTTTTATACTACTATGCAAAAAACTCAGGACAGTATTACACTTTTGTTATTTCATTTTATGCTTATGTTTATTAAATGTTTAGTGTTTTAGTGTTGGTGTAACTTTTCATACTTTCATACTACTACTATGCAAAAACTACTATGCAAAAACTCAGGACAGTATTACACTTTTATTATTTCATTTTATGCTTATGTTTATTAAATGTTTTAGTGTTTTAGTGTTTAAATGTTCACTGTTGCACCGAGGGACAGAGAGAAATGCAATTTCAATCCTGTGTATGTCCTGTACATATTGCAGTTTTGACAATAAAGTTGACTTTGACTTTGACTTTGAACAGCAGCATGAACATTAGTCTGCGTGAGCAGATGAGTACAAATGGACACAGCAGCATGAAATAAATCAGCAGCTTGTGATCAGCAGCATGGATAGTGAGCAGCACATATCAACTATCAAGTGGCATTACAGTGATTTATTTCAGTGGTTATTCTGGTTAGATATTCACGAGTCTAACAGCCTCAGGGTAGAAGCTGTTCCTCAGTCTAGTGGTTCTACACTTAATGCTCCTCAACCTCATACCTGAAGGGAGTGGGGGAAAAAGTGTGTGTGCTGGGTGTGTGGGGTCCTTCATGATGCAGATGGCCCTCTTCCTGCATCTGGAGTTGTAGATGTCTGTGATGGTGGAGAGACTGACTCCAACGGTTCAGTTTGCAATAAATAAAATGATGATGATAAAATGTTGTCAGATATTAAAAGACCCAAAAGAGTCTTCTCATCATCAAAGAGACAAATGCTTAGTTTGCACTATAAATTGTTTGGTAAATACCTTAAGAGTCAGCGTCAGAGTCAGAGAATCTTTATTGTCATTCACACCACATGTGGTACATGTGATGAAACAAGATTATGCAAATTATGTTGATGAGTTTCAGCTGAGTTAGTTGGATGTCATTCATTGCATCATGATCAAAGAGTTAAAGCTACACCATAAACATTAGAGGCAGAACACAAGGCACGACTCTTTAATTTTGTGTGAATAAATATGTATAATATTTATAAATATATATATAATATTTATAAATATATATATATTTATAAATATTATATATAATATATATTATTATATATATAATAAATATTATATATATAATATTTATAAATATATATATATTTATAAATATATATATTATATTTATAAATATATATATATATATATATATATATATATATATATATATATACATATATATATATATATATATATATATATATATATATATATATATATATATATATATATATATATATATATATATATATATATATATATATATAATATATATATATATATATATATATATATATATATATATATATATATATATATATATATATATATATATATATATATATATATATATATATATATATATATATATATATATATATATATATATATATATATATATATATATATATATATATATATATATATATATATATATATATATATATATATATATATATATATATATATATATATATTATATATATA
>JBBPBX010074288.1:0-13985 GCA_038048925.1 Garcialebias charrua
GCACTAAAACCATAGATATACGGAAGGATCTGTGTTCGGATATTCCCGGAAATGGCCCGCAATGATCCTTAAAAAATCCCAAAATCTGGATACTTATCTTCGGCAGATCCAAAATAAATGTGGCTGTTATTTGTCAAGGGCCTGCCAAAGATAAGTATCCGGATTTTGGGATCTTGGGATTTTTTAAGGATCATTGCGGTCCATTTCCGGGAATATCCGGAAATATAAGTATAAGTATATGTAAAGGATACGGAGATATACTACATCAGATCTTACCGTATATCTATGGTTTTAGTGCAGTGTGAGCGCTTGTTCTGATCTTCTGGTATGTGTTGTTTCTGTTTGTGACTTATATAAATAATGTGTGTGCTTGTGAGACATTTAAAGATGTTTTGAACTTCTGGCAGGTCTCTCTGATGGCGTGGAGATTGAACAGGGCCCGCGGTCGTCAGCTACTTCATCTGCCGGAGAGTCTGGATCGAGAACTGCAGCCAGGGTCTTTGAGCATATCTTAAAAAAAAAAAAAACATGTAGTTTTAAAATCTAGACAAAATAAAGGAATTAAAGAAACATACAGATAAGCGTTATTGGTTTTTAATGTTTACTACTACAACCTGCAATAGGTCAAGAATGGCTCCACGCTCAAAATGTCCTTGTGAAGACCAGCCAGCAGTGATGGTGGGCTCATTCCGGTCATCAGGATGTCGTGGGTCAAAACGCAGGCTGTTCAGCGTTCTCCTGGAAAACTTCTCAACACAGATGTCATGCCTTAAATGACACCAACATGAAAAATGTGGTTGATATCTAACACATATTAGCAAATCTGTTTGTAGAAGTGTTTTTTAAAAAATGTCAAAAAACTATTCCAGATCTTACCATTGTAGAAAACATTTAAAACCGTACATATGTGATTGCATTTATTATCTAGTGCCACTAGAAAACAACAATAATTAACACAATACAATAAACTACAATTGTACAATGTTGAATAGTTTTTTGACTGGGATAAGACAAGTGATATTGTATTATTCCAGTTGTTGGTGAAGTTTCACTGAAAGTCACCTTTCTGGGTATTTGTGTTATAAGCGTAATATGAAATGTCTTCAGGAACACTGATTAAACTCACTTTAAAACTTGCAGCTCATCCAATTAGCAGGTGCAGTTCGTTTTTGGGCTGGTCTCTTCCATGTACAAGGCAACTGGGTGCAGGTTGGTTTAGAAAGTATTTCCAGCATGGTTGTAGCCACCTCCTTGTCTGCAAAAACAAACACAAACACAATATACAACTATTGTATGTGTCATTATGGAATTCACATGCAAAATATATTGTTTGTAATATATTTAAGATTTTCACACATGTTACGTCTAAAGTGTAAGCTGTATAAACAGCATAAGTGCATTAGTAAATCAAAGATAATTAAATTTCCCTAGGAAAGCTAATAAATGTATCTCTTGGGATAGTTATTATTTTTCACATCACAACATCACCAATTGTCTCAGGCTTAATTTAAGACATAGTTTACAGAAATCAAATAAGAAATAAGGACGCTGTGAACATTTGTGTGACTCAAACGTCATGTTTTTGTTTACATACTGTGCACTGACAGCTCTTATGAAGATGTGGCGCTAGTTATAGCAGCTAACAGAAGATGTTGAACCTGTAACAATAACCAAACCAGTCTAAATATCAGAAGTATTGGTGTGAGAAATTTAAAACTTTTATTTCTGACGCTTGGATAATACAGGTTGTTGACAACTACACACAACGGCTCACCCTGCTGGACATTCGCAAAAAGCCTGAAGGAGTTCCCCATTTTCCATCAGCGCACCTCCTCTCGTATCTGCGGCACAATGTTCAGGCATTTTCACCAGTTGTTGTCCACTATTTTAAGAAATCAAGCTTCTACAACTCTCTATCATTACGAAGCTCCTCGGCTCCTTCCTAACCCCCCGGCATCCGGTTTCGGCTTTTTGCCGTCCAATCAGAACGCTCGTTTCTGGCGAGCTTTGCGCGATGACGTCAACTGGTAAAAGGTCTATTGTCTCCCTCCTCCCTGCAGGCTCCATAGGGAGCTTGCTCCCTTTATGTGAAAGGGAGACAATTCAACTTATTCCTTCATCTTTAAAAACTGTGTTAGGATAGGCTAAGTGCTTGGTGACTGTCCAGTACTGTACATGTATTCATTTATTTAAAAAAAAAAAAAAAAAAGTAAAAAAAAAAAAATTTTTTTTTTTTTTTTAAATGAGATGCATGCTCGTAAGTCCGGGACCTCGTAGGTCAGAGCGCTCGTAAGTCGGGGACTACCTGTAGTCCCTCAGTGCTTTGCGGTTCGACTTTTGCGGACTCACTGTTTCATGAGTTTTCAACGTACGATTGTAAACTGGAGAAAAACAAACTAAACCAGAGAAAATATGGACGCACAGAGATGTGCACGTGCACAGCTGCCGTGGAGCTGATCACAGTGATGTGTCGCCCCCATTATCTACCCCGCGACTATTCAGTGATCCTTATCACAGTTATCTACATTGCCCCTGATGCTAATGATAATGTCGCCCTGGTAGAAATTCATGACTTAATCAGCTCGCTGCAGTGTAAATACCCAGAGGGGCTTTGCATTGTTTTAGGTGACTTCAACCACGTGAATTTAAAGGACTGTCTCCCAACCTTTAATCAACACGTATCCATAGCAACACGAGGGAGTAACACCCTCGATCACATCTACACAAATGTAAGAGGCGCGTGCACAGCAAAGCCACGTCCACCGCTAGGGGCTTCTGATCATTTATCCCTCCTCATGGTCCCAGCACAACTCCCCCCACTAAGACGTTGTAAACCAGAACAAAAGGAAGTAAAAATTTGGCTCCAGGACAGTGGTACCATGCTGAGAGACTGCTTTGAAAAAACTGATTGGAGTGGTTTCAGGTAGGCTACTGCTGATGGAAGCTCAGTGGACCTGGAACTTTATGCATCCTCAGTACTGGGTTATATTAGTACATGCTCTGAAAATGTATCCATAAAAAAACATGTTAAATCTTACCCCAACACAAAACCCTGGTTAAATAAAGAGGTTCGCACCTTGCTGGCAGCCAGGAACACTGCCTTCAAGTCTGGAGACTCAGAGGAGCTGAGAAAGACCAGGAAAGAGCTGGTTGCTAGCATTAAGAGGGCCAAGGCCACATAACAGAAGATCGAGGGACAGTTCACCTCACAAGACCCACGGAGCATATGGAAGGGCATCAAATGTATACCATACCATACCATTTTATTTATAAAGCACTTTAAACAGGAACAAGTCCACACCAAAGTGCTGGACAAACAAACACGCAACAGGCAACACAGACAATGAAGTACAACACGAAAAACATAAAAACATTGCAGATCATAAATCAAACGATCCAATACAAATCAGCTGGCATTGAAAGCAAAATATGGAGAAAATATGGAGAATGTATAACTGATTATAAAGGCAGGAGCAAACAGTGCCCCAAAGACCCATCTCTGCCTGATGCCCTCAACAAGTTTTATGCACGGTTTGAAGACCCAAACAGACCACCCAGCACCAGACTCACCTCATCACCAGATGAAGAGCATCTCAGCGTGACCGCAACAGAAGTGAGGAGTAGTCTCAGAAGGATCAACCCTCATAAAGCAACTGGACCGGACAACATCCCCGGGAAAGTTCTGAAGGAATGTGCGGACCAGCTCTGTGAGGTGCTGGCTGACATCTTCAACACCTCACTTGCCCTGGAAACAGTCCCCACCTGCCTGAAGACCGCCACCATCATCCCAGTCCCAAAAAGCTCCACAGTGACTGGTCGGCCCTCACCCCGATAGTCGCAAAATGCTTCGAAAAACTGGTCATGGCCCACATCAAAACAACCGTCAACATCAACGAGGACCCTCATCAGTATGCTAATCGTGAGAACCGATCAACAGAAGACGCCATCTCTTCCGTGGTCCACACTGCTCTCTCACCCACCTGGATCAGAAAGACTCCTACGTCCGTATGCTCTTTGTGGACTTCACATCTGCCTTCAACACCATGATCCCCCAAACTCTGATGGACAAACTATCCACACTTGGACTAAGCCCCTCCATTTGTAACTGGGTCCTAGACTTCTTAACAAACAGACCTCAGTCCGTGAAGATCCACAACTTCTCCTCCTCCACCATTACCCTCAGCACTGGCTCTCCTCAAGGATGTGTGCTGAGCCCTCTTCTGTTCACTCTGCTCACATATGATTGTACAGCCACACTTCCAGGCTGTCATATTGTTAAGTTTGCAGATGATACAGCGGTGGTGGGATGCATCACAAACAATGATGAGTCCAGCTACAGACAGGAGGTGGAACACCTGGAGAGCTGGTGCAAAGAGAATAATCTTCACATGAATGTGAAGAAGACAAAGGAGATGATTGTGGACTTCAGAAGGAACAAACACACCCATGCCCCACTGATAATAGGTGGGTCTGCAGTGGAAGTGGTCTCCAGCTACAAATACTTGGGTGTACACATGAATGATAACCTCAGCTGGAGCAACAACACCACCAGCCTGATCAAGAAAGGTCATCAGAGACTCTACTTCCTCAGACGGCTGAGACGAGCTGGTCTGAGCAGCCCAGTTCTCACCTCCTTCTACAGGTGTGCAGTGGAGAGCATCCTGTGCTCCAGCATCAACGTGTGGCATGGAGGCTGCACAGTTGAAGAGAGGAAAGCTCTGCAGAGAGTGGTGAAGGCTGCACAGAAGTCTGTTGGAGTCAGTCTCCCCACCATCACAGACATTTACCGTATTTTCCGGTGTATAGGTCGCACCTTTTTATGGTTTTTTCAAGGCCTGCGACCTATACACAGGTGCGACCTATATATGGCTTGTTATCACTTTCGGCGAAACAAATTTTTAAATCCAGCTCATTTCACAATTACGTTCATTTATTAAGGAAAAGTTCAGCTCAGACACATATTTGCTATAATTTTTATCAAACAAATAATTGTTTTTAAGTGTTAATCTTCTTAAAAGCCTTGCTGTGCGCTCCTGTGGCAGACATTTGCAGCAGAGCTAAACGTAGGTGCGACCTATACACCGGTGCGACCTATCTAGGGATTTTTCCAATCTATTGGTGATAATTGGATGGTGCGACCTATACACCGGTGCGACCTATACACCAGAAAATACGGTACTCTCAGATGCAGGAAAAGAGCCACCTGTATCATGAAAGACCTCACTCATCCAGCACACTCACTCTTTGCCCCACTCCCCTCAGGACGGAGGTTGAGGAGCATCAAGTGTAGAACCACTAGACTGAGGAACAGCTTCTACCCTGAGGCTGTTAGACTCATGAATAAATAAAAATAAAATTAAAATAAACACTGCAAAATATCACATCATGCTGATGCTGATATGTTTTCTTGTTGCTGTGTTCATCTGTGTTCATCTGTGACCATCTGCTCATACAAACTCATGTTCGTGCTGCTGTTTATTCCCACTATATTAGGCTTAGTGTATTACTAGTTGATGTTTTTCTTAGTTAGTTCTCGATGTTATTACTGTTTTTCTCTTTCATTTGTTGTTGGATGTAACTGGGACCTCGTGTACATAATCTCGTTTTCATCTCATGTACCACATGCGGTGCAAATGACAATAAAGACTCTCTGACTCTGACTCTGACTCTGATATGATTGTGCAGCTACCCATCCAGGTTGTCATATTGTAAAGTTTGCAGATGATACAGCGGTGGTGGGATGCATCACAAACAATGATGAGTCCAGCTACAGGCAGGAGGTGGAACACCTGGAGAGCTGGTGCAAAGAGAATAACCTTCACATGAATGTGAAGAAGACAAAGGAGATGATTGTGGACTTCAGAAGGAACAAACAAACCACACCCCACTGAACATAGGTGGATCAGTGGTGGAAGTGGTCTCCAGCTACAAGTACTTGGGGGTACACTTGAATGATAATCTCAGCTGGACCAACAACACCACCAGCCTGATCAAGAAAGGTCATCAGAGACTCTACTTCCTCAGACGGCTGAGACGAGCTGGTCTGAGTAGCCCAGTCCTCACCTCCTTCTACAGGTGTGCAGTGGAGAGCATCCTGTGCTCCAGCATCAACGTGTGGCATGGGGGCTGCACAGTTGCAGAAAGAAAAGCTCTGCAGAGAGTGGTGAAGGCTGCACAGAGGTCTGTTGGAGTCAGTCTCCCCACCATCACAGACATTTACACTTCGAGATGCAGGAAAAGAGCCACCTGCATCATGAAAGACCCCACTCACCCAGCACACACACTCTTTGCCCCACTCCCCTCAGGACGGAGGTTGAGGAGCATCAAATGTAGAACCACTAGACTGAGGAACAGCTTCTACCCTGAGGCTGTTAGACTCATGAATAAATAAATAATAAGAATAATCACTGTGAAATATCACATCATGCTGATGCTGATCTGTTTTCTTGTTGCTGTGTTCATCTGTGACCATCTGCTCATAAAGACTCATGTTCGTGCTGCTGTTTGTAATGATGTTTTTCTATTACTCTAGGGCTTAGTGTATTTCTAGTTGGATGTTTTTCTTAGTTCATATCCTAGATGTTATTACTGTTTTTCTCTTACATTTTGTTGTTGGATGTAACTGGGACCCTGTGTACATAATCTCATTTCATCACATGTACTACATGCAATGCAAATGACAATAAAGACTCTCTGACTCTGACTCTGACTCTGAACATATAACCCTCGTGAGCGTGAGTCAAGATCACGGGCTATAGTGGGTGGGCGCATAACCTGCTGTGTCTCTGTGATAATAAAGTTTATATATAATGAATACTAACAGTGCTGGGCAGCGCTAATCCAAAAATTAGTTCCGCTATTTCTAAAGCGTTTATTAATTTATTTAGGTCCGCAATTTCAAAAGCGCTTATGTCTTAGGAAAACTCGCGGAAGCTAATTTAAAAAGCGCTAAAGTGCAAATGGCGAACTACTTTTTTAAATCCAGCAGATTTGACCATTTCGTGAAACAGTTAAGCTCAGGAACCTTTGTGCTATAAAGTCAGCTAAGAAATATATATTTTTAAGCGTTTATTTAGCTAAATTTAAAGATGTAAAGCCGTCCCACCCGCGCGCATGAAATGGCGAACTACTTTTTTTAATCCAGCAGATTTGACCATTTCGTGAAACGGTTAAGCTCAGGAACCCTTGTGCTATAAAGTCAGCTAAGAAATATATTTTTTCTCAGCAAAGAAACAATTGTTTTTACCGTGTTTTCTTGTAAAGGAGCCAAGATGGTGTAGTGGCTAGGGCTTTTGACTTGGGACCCGAAGGACGCGGGTTCGCGCCCCGGCCACTACACACCTTGGGGTGTCTATGAGTGCACATCTAATTCTCCAGCTCCCCGAGCGCTGCACCACCTGGTGGTGGTTGGGTTAAAGGCAGAAGACCAATTTCATCTGTCAAGTATGGGAAACATACACAGATGACAAATGTGACAAATTATTATTATTATTATTATTATAAAGTAAGTCCTTCGTGCGGGCTCGCTTCTGTGGCCGCCATTTTGAGCAGGGCAAATGAGGCGCTGACGTGCCGCGTAGCGGTGACGCATAACAGGTAATAGCCAATAGGGCCCCTTAGGGCGGGCCCCACTCTTAAATCAACCGGACGACTGCTCACGGACCACATCCGGTGCTGACTGGATGTGGTTTGTGAGCAGTCGTCCGGTTAATTTAAGAGCCCGTAAATAAGTTTTTTTGTTTTTACTGATAGATAATTAGTTATTAGCGGTACTGCATTTTAAATAGAAATAGCGCAAATCCACTTATGAATTATAAAAATTTGTAAATCCGCTATAGCGCTAACAAATTGTTTAGGTCCGCTATTAGCGGATTAGCACATTAGCAGGCTGGTGCCCACCTTTGAATACTAATATACTAAAATTAAAAATAACATCCCTACTTCGCGGATTTTCACCTATCACAGGGTTGTCTGGAATGTAACCCCAGCGATAAGTGAGGGACTACTGTATATGCATTAGTGTGGGCATTATGGCCATTCCGTATGTTCGTTAATATGAGTTTTCTGTGGCAGCCATCTTGAATCAGGCTAACTTCAAAAGTTAATCGGTTGTAGAAACACAGCCAATAAATATTTTCTGAAAGTTTCATTCAAATTTGTCAAGTGGTTCCTGAAATATTTTACTCAGGTATGCATGTGCACACATACACACACAGGCAAAAACGTTACACCCAACATTTGTCTTTGGGCTGCAGGAAGAATTCACACAAACTGTGATGGGTTCGCGTCCCGGCCACTACACATCTTGGGGTGTCTATGAGTGCACACCTATTTCTCCAGCTCCCCGAGCGCCTTCTATGGCTGCTCACTGCACCGCCTGGTAGGTGGTTGGGTTAAATGCAGAGACGAATTTCGTCTGTGTATGGGAAACATACGCAGATGACAAGATTAGACAATTATTATTATTATTATTATTATAAAACTGCAAAGAACTCACAACATGAGAGCAACAGCAGCGACAGTTTTTCAGCAAAGACGCTGTGAAACCGCAAAAGCCAGTTTTAAGTCTCTGCTTTATGTTACGGTTTTTGGTTACTTTTAAATTTTTTATATCTTGCATAAAACTGTCTCATGTTGCATGATTTTAATTAGATGAAACACAACACAGGCGGACATTTCTCCAATAGTGTGAGATTATTTGTGTTCTGCTGAGGTGGATTTCTGGATCATCTTAAATCAGAGCATTTATTATTCCAGCTGTTGGGAGAAGGCAGCTTGGGGCGGCCTGTCTCCACTCAAGTGTTTTCTCAGCTGTTCTCTGCATTACACACGTCTCCCCAGGCTAGAGAAAAGAACCAGCACCAGCCACCCCCTCTCAGTCAGGACGAGCCTCTGGCTTCCACTCGCAGGAACAACTGGGGTTTAGCCGCTTTAAGGGATTTTCTATTTTTTGTGTAAAGCTAAAATAGTGCAGCTCTCTCCCTGTGTGTTTAGTAACCTTCTGTCTGACATACAGTAGGCTGGGGTGGAGTCTCCTTCAAAATAAGAGTTGACGCTCGACACACATTTTCTTTTTACACTTCTATGAGAAAATGCAGGTGCTTGTCATAAATTAGAATACAGTATCATGAAAAAGTTCATTTATTTCAGTAATTCCATTCAAAAAGTGAAACCTTTATTATATTCATTAATTACACACAAACTGATAGATTTCAAATGTTTATTTCTTTTAAAGTTGATGATTATAACTGACAACTAACGAAAACCCCAAATTCAGTATCTCAGAAAATTAGAATTTAATTTAAGACCAATTTTAAAAAAGGATTTGTAGAAATGTTGGCCAACTCAAATTTTATGACTAGTACCTTGTTCTCATGCAATGAACATGGTTTGTTTTCTTCATTTTTTGTTATTATCAGCAATAATTCGGACCTTATTGTTGAATGCAATATTTTTTTTTTTGTATCTGTTTGTCTTTAGTTTTAACACAATGGCTAATGACTACATGACAGATTTTATTAAAACCACCAGAAAATAATCACTGGATGTGCATCTATAACTGATTAAATTTTGTAGCCAACCTAAATATGAAGATGGTTGCCAAACCCAACATACCTTTGCAACATTAGCAAACACAAAAATGTCCATACAGTAACTCGAGCGATTTAGCAGAATTTGTTGTGGTAGAAGCTGTGAGTCACCCTCAACACATGCTTCAAGTGGTCAGATTGTGCAAGCTGTCTTGTGTGAGACTGCACTGAAGGATCAAGTTTGTTCATTCTCATTATAGGATGGTTTTGGTTTAAAACTCTGCCATGAATAATATGCATTCCTTTAAAGAATGCTACGCCCTTAATTCCTCAAGGTTCAGTTCATGTTACTGTTCCCTGTTACAGAGTGAAAAGGGAGAATTACACTCCATTAGAAATACACTCCATCCATCTGTGCATGTTATGAATGTGATAACTTGAAAAATAAGAGAACCAACTTCCATTTTGGTGTGTGGCATAGGTGAGGTTCTATATGTATGCAAACTTTGTAAGCTTGATATTTTGAAAAACAAAAGCCTAAGCTGGCTGGTGGGGTAGCTGAAGATGAATCTACTGGTATATATTTTGTATACTGTATTTATATTTATATATTTTTGCATGTGTTGAGGATGACTCACTATGCAAAAACTCAGGACAGTGTTACACTTTTACTATTTTATGCTTACGTTTATTAAATGTTTTAGTGTTTTAGTGTTTAAATGGTTACTGTTGCACCGAGGGACTGAGAGAAACGCAATTTCAATCCTGTGTATGTCCTGTACATATTGCAGTTCTGACAATAAAGTTCTGACAATAAAGTAATAAGATTTTTTTTCTTCTCCCTGTCTCCCTTCATTTTATGTTTTTTTCTTTTTCATTTGATTGTTAAAATGTAAAAAAAAAAAAAAATCTTTACAAAATGTAAAGTGAACAAAAAAAAAAAGATATACACTAAGACTTTGACTTTGATATACCATTGGCCCTCTGGCTCCACCATTGCACCTATTGTTTAAAGTCACTCCTCCCACACACTAGCAGCCATCAGAGCTACCGCAGACAAGAAAAAAAAAAAACCTTACCTCTGTTCATAAACACAGTTTAACTCCTACCCACTTGAATATTGAGTACCAAAAACATTAAGGTGTATTTGCATCCCCCTAGTCCAGAAAAACACTAATCTCAAGAACTAAAACATTCACAATTCAGATCCTTCAGTAATGGAGACCTTTGGCATCTCGATTGTTGTGACATTTCCTTATGTTGGATCATTTCTTCATGTTCATGCCAGAATGACCCTTAAAGCAGGTGGCATGTGCTATATATAATATATATATATATATATATATATATATATATATATATATATATATATATATATATATATATATATATATATATATATACAGGTAGTCCCCGACTTACGAGCGAGTTCCGTTCCTCCGAGGCGCTCGTAAAGCGAAAATTCGTAACTTGGAACGGCCGCCACGTGTCTCGTAAGTCCGGAATTTCGCTCGTAAGTTGGAACGGTTTTGCTAGCGCGACTACAAACACTCGTTTTTCATCGAAAAACTGCTTACGAGTGCATAAAAATGATCGGAAACGTGTGTCCACATGTTTAGCTAACGAACTGTGGTGAAAAAACACAGAAAAACTCGGTATTTTTTGCGTTTTTTCCAAAAATTCGCCAGCTCGTAAGTCCGGAACCTCGTAGGTCAGAGCGCTCGTAAGTCGGGGACTACCTGTATATATATATATATATATATATATATATATATATATATATATATATATATATAAAATATTATTTCTCACCCTCCGCGGGTGGTCTCCATCATTCTCTGAGCTCGGGTCCTCTACCAGAGGCCTGGGAGCTTGAGGGTTCTGCGCAGTATCTTGGCTGTGCCTAGGACTGCACATTTCTGGACTGAGATGTCCGATGTTGTTCCAGGGATCTGTTTTAGCCACTGCTCCAGTTTGGGGGTGACTGCCCCAAGGGCCCCAATGACCACAGGCACCACTGTGGTCTTCACCTTCCAAGTCTTTTCCAGTTCCTCTCTGAGGCCCTGGTATTTCTCCAGTTTCTCATGCTCCTTATTCCTGATGTTGTAGTCACTTGGTATTGCTACATCCACCACAACGGCTTTCCTCTGTTGTTTATCCACCACCACAATGTCCGGTTGATTTGCCATTACCATTTTGTCTGTCTGAATCCGGAAGTCCCACAGGATCTTAGCTCGGTCATTCTCCACCACTTTCGGGGGGGTCCCCCACTTTGATCTCGGGGCTTCCAGTCCATATTCTGCACAGATGTTTCTGTACAGTATGCCCGCCACTTGGTTATGCCGTTCCATGTATGCTTTCCCTGCCAGCATCTTGCACCCCGCTGTTATGTGCTGGACTGTCTCAGGGGCCTCTTTGCACAACCTACACCTTGGGTCTTGTCTGGTGTGGTAGATCTGAGCCTCTATTGCCCTGGTGTTTAGGGCCTGTTCCTGTGCAGCCAGGATGAGTGCCTCTGTGCTGTCCTTGAGTCCAGCTTTTTCCAGCCATTGATAGGATTTCCTGATATCAGCCACTTCAGTTATTTGTCGGTGGTACATCCCATGTAGGGGCTTGTCTTCCCATGATGGTACCTCCAGTACCTTGTCCTCTGTTCCCCATTGTCTCAGACATTCACTGAGCACATTGTCTGTTGAGGCTTTGTCCTTGATGTATTTGTGGATCTTGGATGTCTCATCCTGGACAGTGGCTCTCACACTCACTAGTCCTCTGCCTCCTTCCTTACGGCTCGTGTACAGTCTCAGGGTGCTGGATTTGGGGTGGAACCCTCCATGCATGGTTAGTATCTTCCGAGTCTTAACATCTGTGGCCTTTAACTCCTCTATTGGCCAGCTAATTATTCCGGCAGGGTATCTGATTACTGGTAAGGCATAGCTGATTATTGCACGTATCTTGTTCTTGCCATTGAGCTGGCTTCTCAGGACTTGCCTTATTCGTTGGATGTATTTGGCTGTGGCTCCTTTCCTTGTTATCTCATCGAGGTTGTCATTTGCTTGTGGTATTCCCAGGTACTTGTAACTGTCTTCAATGTCTGCTATTGTTCCTTCTGGGAGTGAGACCCCTTCTGTGTGGATGACCTTCCCTCTCTTTGTAACCAACCGACCACATTTCTCTAGTCCGAATGACATCCCAATGTCAGTGCTGTAGAGCCTGGTGGTGTGGATCAGTGAGTCAATGTCTCGCTCGCTCTTGGCGTACAGCTTGATGTCATCCATGTAGAGGAGGTGACTGATGGTGGCCCCATTCTTGAGTCGGTATCCGTAGCCAGTCTTGTTAATGATTTGGCTGAGGGGGTTCAGGCCTATACAGAACAGCAGTGGGGACAGAGCATCTCCTTGGTATATGCCACATTTGATGGACACTTGTGCAAGTGGTTTGCGATTGGCTTCAAGGGTGGTTTTCCACAGTCCCATCGAGTTTGCAATGAAGGCTCTTAGAGTCCTATTGATGTTGTACATCTCTAAGCATTCAATGATCCAAGTGTGCGGCATTGAGTCATAGGCCTTCTTGTAATCAATCCAAGCCATGCACAGGTTAGTTTGTCGGGTTTTGCAGTCTCGGGCGACTGTGTGGTCTACAAGGAGTTGGTGTTTGGCTCCTCTGCTATTTATGCCGATGCCCTTCTGTGCCGTGCTCATGTAGTTATCCATGTGCCTGCTTATCTTCGCCGCTATGATGCCTGACATGATCTTCCATGTTGTAGAGAGACAGGTTATTGGCCGATAGTTGGATGGGACTGAACCCTTTGAGGGATCCTTCTGGATCAGGATTGTGCGCCCTTCAGTTAACCATTCAGGGTGAGTCCCATTTTGTAGCAACTGGTTCAGTTGCGTTGCCAGTCGCTCATGGAGGGCGGTGAATGTCTTCAGCCAGTAGGCATGGATCATGTCAGGTCCTGGTGCTGTCCAGTTTTTCATACCTGATACTCTTTTTTGGACATCTGCCACAGTGATGGTTACCGGGGCTTGCTCAGGGAGGTTGCTGTGGTCCTCTCGTAGCGAGATTAGCCATTGTGCATTGCTGTTGTGGGACGCCTCTCTTTCCCATATGCCTTTCCAGAATTGTCCAGTCTCCAGCCTTGGTGGGTCTGCTCTGTTGTTATTACCCTGCCATTGAGAGTACACTTTAGCTGGTTGGGTGGAGAAGAGCTGGTTAATCCTCCTGGCTTCATTCTCTCTCGTATATCTCTTTAGGCGGCTGGCCAAGGCTTGGAGTCTTTGCTTGGCAGTCTCGAGTGCTTCAGGTATGGGCATCTGGCTGTACTTCTTGGGTACTGGTCTTTTCATCACACCTCTTTGGAGCTCTGACAGTTGGCTCACTTCCCTCCTTGTTATCTTGATTTTAGCCTCTAACCGTCTTTTCCATGATGGGTATTGAATTACATGGTTGCTCTAT
>JBBPBX010074289.1:0-17613 GCA_038048925.1 Garcialebias charrua
TTCAGTTCCTCCTGTTCCTTCAGTCCCATCAGTTCCTTCACTTCCATCACTTCCTTAAGTTCCTTCATTTCCTCCAGTTCCTTCAGTTCCTTCAGTTCCTTCACTTCCATCAGTTCCTTCACTTCCATCAGTTCCTTAAGTTCCTTCATTTCCTCCTGTTCCTTCAGTTCCGTCAGTTCCTTCACTTCCATCAGTTCCTTCAGTTCCTCCAGTTCCTTCACTTCCATCAGTTCCTTAAGTTCCTTCATTTCCTCCTGTTCCTTCAGTTCCATCAGTTCCTTCACTTCCATCAGTTCCTTCACTTCCATCAGTTCCTTAAGTTCCTTCACTTCCATCAGTTCCTTCACTTCCATCAGTTCCTTCACTTCCATCAGTTCCTTAAGTTCCTTCATTTCCTCCTGTTCCTTCAGTTCCGTCAGTTCCTTCACTTCCATCAGTTCCTTCAGTTCCTCCAGTTCCTTCACTTCCATCAGTTCCTTAAGTTCCTTCATTTCCTCCTGTTCCTTCAGTTCCATCAGTTCCTTCACTTCCATCAGTTCCTTCACTTCCATCAGTTCCTTCACTTCCATCAGTTCCTTCACTTCCATCAGTTCCTTCAATTCCTTCAGCTCCTTCAGTTCCATCAGTTCCTTCAGTTCCTTGAGTTCCATCAGTTCCTTCATTTCCATCAGTTCCTTAAGTTCCTTCAGTTCCTCCATTTCCTCCAGTTCCTTCACTTCCATCAGTTCCTTCACTTCCATTAGTTTCATCAGTTCCTTCACTTCTATCAGTTCCTTCAGCTCCTTCAGTTCCATCAGTTCCATCAGTTCCTTCCTTTCCATCAGTTTCATCAATTCCTTCACTTCCATCAGTTCCATCAGTTCCTTCACTTCCACCAGTTCCTTCACTTCCATCAGTTCCTTCACTTCCACCAGTTCCTTCACTTCCAATCAGTTTCATCAGTTCCTTCACTTCCATCAGTTTCATCAGTTCCTTCACTTCCATCAGTTCCTTCACTTCCATCAGTTTCATCAGTTCCTTCAGTTCCTTCATTTCCATCAGTTCCTTCACTTCCATCAGTTCCATCAGTTCCTTCACTTCCATCAGTTCCTTAAGTTCCTTCAGTTCCTCCAGTTCCTCCAGTTCCTTCAGTTCCTTCACTTCCACCAGTTCCTTCACTTCCATCAGTTCCTTCACTTCCATCAGTTTCATCAGTTCCTTCAGTTCCATCAGTTTCATCAGTTCCTTAAGTTCCTTCAGTTCCTCCTGTTCCTTCAGTCCCATCAGTTCCTTCACTTCCATCACTTCCTTAAGTTCCTTCATTTCCTCCAGTTCCTTCAGTTCCTCCAGTTCCTTCACTTCCATCAGTTCCTTCACTTCCATCAGTTCCTTAAGTTCCTTCATTTCCTCCTGTTCCTTCAGTTCCGTCAGTTCCTTCACTTCCATCAGTTCCTTCAGTTCCTCCAGTTCCTTCACTTCCATCAGTTCCTTAAGTTCCTTCATTTCCTCCTGTTCCTTCAGTTCCATCAGTTCCTTCACTTCCATCAGTTCCTTCACTTCCATCAGTTCCTTCACTTCCATCAGTTCCTTCACTTCCATCAGTTCCTTCAGTTCCTTCAGCTCCTTCAGTTCCATCAGTTCCTTCAGTTCCTTGAGTTCCATCAGTTCCTTCATTTCCATCAGTTCCTTAAGTTCCTTCAGTTCCTCCATTTCCTCCAGTTCCTTCACTTCCATCAGTTCCTTCACTTCCATTAGTTTCATCAGTTCCTTCACTTCCATCAGTTCCTTCAGCTCCTTCAGTTCCATCAGTTCCATCAGTTCCTTCCTTTCCATCAGTTTCATCAGTTCCTTCACTTCCATCAGTTCCATCAGTTCCTTCACTTCCACCAGTTCCTTCACTTCCATCAGTTCCTTCACTTCCACCAGTTCCTTCACTTCCAATCAGTTTCATCAGTTCCTTCACTTCCATCAGTTTCATCAGTTCCTTCACTTCCATCAGTTCCTTCACTTCCATCAGTTTCATCAGTTCCTTCAGTTCCTTCATTTCCATCAGTTCCTTCACTTCCATCAGTTCCATCAGTTCCTTCACTTCCATCAGTTCCTTAAGTTCCTTCAGTTCCTCCAGTTCCTCCAGTTCCTTCAGTTCCTTCACTTCCATCAGTTCCTTAAGTTCCTCCAGTTCCTTCACTTCCATCAGTTCCTTCACTTCCATCAGTTTCATCAGTTCCTTCAGTTCCATCAGTTTCATCAGTTCCTTAAGTTCCTTCAGTTCCTCCAGTTCCTCCAGTTCCTTCAGTTCCATCAGTTCCTTCACTTCCATCAGTTTCATCAGTTCCTTCACTTCCATCAGTTCCATCAGTTCCTTCAGTTCCTCCAGTTCCTTCAGTTCCTTCACTTCCACCATTTCCTTCACTTCCACCAGTTCCTTCACTTCCATCAGTTTCATCAGTTCCTTCAGTTCCATCAGTTCCTTCAGTTCCTTCACTTCCACCAGTTCCTTCACTTCCATCAGTTCCTTCACTTCCATCAGTTTTATCAGTTCCTTCAGTTCCATCAGTTCCATCAGTTCCTTCACTTCCATCAGTTCCATCAGTTCCTTAAGTTCCTTCAGTTCCTCCAGTTCCTCCAGTTCCTTCAGTTCCATCAGTTCCTCCAGTTCCATCAGTTCCATCAGTTCCTTAAGTTCCTTCAGTTCCTCCAGTTCCTCCAGTTCCTCCAGTTCCTTCAGTTCCATCAGTTCCTTCACTTCCATCAGTTCCATCAGTTCCTTAAGTTCCTTCAGTTCCTCCAGTTCCTCCAGTTCCTCCAGTTCCATCAGTTTCATCAGTTCCTTCAGTTCCATCAGTTCCATCAGTTCCATCAGTTCCTTAAGTTCCTTCAGTTCCTCCAGTTCCTCCAGTTCCTCCAGTTCCTTCACTTCCATCAGTTCCTTCACTTCCATCAGTTCCATCAGTTTCATCAGTTCCTTCAGTTCCATCAGTTCCTTAAGTTCCTTCAGTTCCTCCAGTTCCTCCAGTTCCTCCAGTTCCTTCAGTTCCATCAGTTCCTTCAGTTCCTTCAGTTCCTCCAGTTCCTCCAGTTCCATCAGTTCCTTCACTTCCATCAGTTCCATCAGTTCCTTCAGTTCCTTCAGTTCCTCCAGTTCCTCCAGTTCCTCCAGTTCCATCAGTTCCTTCACTTCCATCAGTTCCTTCACTTCCATCAGTTCCTTCAGTTCCTTCACTTCCATCAGTTTCATCAGTTCCTTCAGTTCCTTCAGTTCCTTCACTTTCATCAGTTCCTTCAGTTCCTTCACTTCCAGCAGTTCCTTAAGTTCCTTCAGTTCCTCCAGTTCCTCCAGTTCCTTCAGTTCCATCAGTTCCTTCACTTCCATCAGTTCCTTCAGCTCCTTCAGTTCCTTCAGTTCCTCCAGTTCCTCCAGTTCCATCAGTTCCTTCACTTCCATCAGTTCCTTCACTTCCATCAGTTTCATCAGTTCCTTCACTTCCATCAGTTTCATCAGTTCCTTCAGTTCCTTCAGTTCCTTCACTTTCATCAGTTCCTTCACTTCCAGCAGTTCCTTAAGTTCCTTCAGTTCCTCCAGTTCCTCCAGTTCCTTCAGTTCCTTCAGTTCCTTCACTTCCATCAGTTCCTTCACTTCCATCAGTTCCTTAAGTTCCTTCACTTCCATCAGTTCCTTCACTTCCATCAGTTTCATCAGTTCCTTCAGTTCCTTCAGTTCCTTCACTTTCAGCAGTTCCTTAAGTTCCTTCAGTTCCTCCAGTTCCTCCAGTTCCTCCAGTTCCTTCAGTTCCATCAGTTCCTTCACTTCCATCAGTTTCATCAGTTCCTTCAGTTCCTTCAGTTCCTTCACTTCCAGCAGTTCCTTAAGTTCCTTCAGTTCCTCCAGTTCCTCCAGTTCCTTCAGTTCCTTCAGCTCCTCCAGTTCCTTCACATTCATCAGTTCCTTAAGTTCCTCCAGTTCCTTCACTTCCTTCATTTTCTTCATTTCATCAGTTCCTTCAGTTCCTTCATTTCCTTCAGTTCCTTCACTTCCATCATTTCCTTCATTTGCTTCATTCATTCATTTCCAGAGCGAGTGCAGACAAGATTTTAATGAAATCTATCTGCACTCAAGGAATGAGAGAAGTTTGTTCCTTTTTCTTTGATAAATGTAGATTTTCCTGGATGTTCCTTATTTATTGACTCATTTAATGTTTACACAGAAGAAGCACAAAGTAAAACTGAGACAGAAATAAAAACATTATTCATGTAGTCTGTTTAACAGATGTTTTTATTTGTTTCCTTCAGTTTCTCCATCAGATGTTGGTCGTAGAGACGATGGAGATCTGACTCTCCAGTGTTCTCTGAGTAACTTCGAATCTTCTTGTAAACATGACATCCTCTGGGTGGATGAGACAGGAACTGTGCTGCGTGATGAAGGTGATGGCTTCAGTTTAAGAGGAGAGACCAAGTGTGTTTCATCTCTGACGGTGAAGCATCAAAATGGCCGAAACAGAACCTTCACCTGCCAGATTGTTGCAGAAGGCAGAGGGAGGATAAACGCTACATACAGGTCCATCTTTGCAGGTATGAGTGATTTTAATTAGTGAGTAAATAAAACTAAGATGAAATTCACAAATCAATTGAAACTGCCTTATTTTAATTTCATATAGAAATGTGTTGAATTTTAGTCCCTCTGTCAAGTCTTCACAACAAAACGTCACAACTGGCTCCTTTTTTGTTGCTTTTCTATCTACAAGCCTGAAATATTTAAATATTTAAACTTTTATAAACGTGACCAGATAAAATTTGAGAAGTTTAACATAAGCAGACTTTACTAACAATTAAACTTTTTTTCTCTGTGAACCCCCCCTGCATGATGCCATTGCCTGATGCTGCTCGTGCATGCCTCAGGAACACCTGAAACTGAAGCCTAAAAGCATTTGAAACAAATATGCCTCCACACAGAAGTTGCATAAGAAATAGGAATGAAAGCAACATCAGGAACAACTACAGCTTAAATGGCTGTGTAGTGTCATACATCAGACTCTCACTATTTCTGGGATTCATGTTACTTCATTAAACAAAGCCGCATTCAAACATTCCCTATAGTTTAGAGCCCACCCCCACCCCCTCTTCTGATTCTGCAAGTTACTCTGAAAATGCTGTAATAACCTTGTTCTCTTTCAAATACCAACAACTTCAGAAGTATAATTATAAATCCAGCACGTTTAGTGTCTTCAACAACTGAAAATCAAAAAAAAAAATCCCAAAATGCTTATATGTGTGGGTTGTGGGGCAGCACAGTGGCGCAACTGGTAGAGCTGCTGCCTCTCAGCGAGCAGGTCCCTGGTTCAAATCCCGGTCCGGGGGCCTTTCTGGGTGGAGTGTGCATGTTCTCTCCGTGCATGCGTGGGTTTTCTCCAGGTACTCCGATTTCCTCCCACTGACCAAAAACATGTATGTTAGGCTGATTGGTGACACTAAATTGTCCCTAGGTGTGAGTGAAGGAGTGAATCAAAAAACGCGTTCAATACAAGATCAACTGGACTTTATTTGTTACAGAAGACGTTTCGACCTCTATCCAGAGGGCTTTATCAATTCAATTGAGACATCTGAGAAAGCCCTCTGGATAGAGGTCGAAACGTCTTCTGTAACAAATAAAGTCCAGTTGATCTTGTATTGAATGCCTTTTTTGATTTTATCATGTCCTGGACGACTGAGAATCGTCACCAGCATGAAGGAGTGAATGGTCGTTCGTCTCTGTGTGTCCCTGTGATGGACTTGCGACCCGTCCAGAGTGTACCCAGCCCTTCGCACATTGATTGCTGGACATGGGCACCGGCGACCCCCATGACCCAAAAATGGAAGAAGCGGGTAAAGATGATGGATGGATGGTGTCTAGCCCTATCTGGTGTTGTGTATACAGTATATGTCTTGCATCCCCTGATCCTCTGTTTATGTCTTCATAGTGTGTCCGACCTGTATCGGCTCTGATTCAGGTTCAGATTCGGGCATTGAAGCTTGAAAAGTTTGAATTGTTGAAGCGGGACGGGACCCAGTAGTGGAAAGCCTCAGGGAATTGTAGTCTCTCTCTCCGTCTCTCCTGGAGCTGATAATAGATGTGGATGGCCAAACTTATTAATTAGTCTGGACTCTGTGGCTCATCTCTGGTAACGAGTTGGTCCTTAATCTGCTCAGAAAATTAGTTAGTTAGTGTACCTGACAGAGTCCGCTCACCCCACCCAGTCTCCTCTGTGATGATCCAGAAGTGGATGGAATGCTCAGAAACAGACCTCCTTCCCTGCTTCATAGACAGAAAATGTTTCACTGCCTCCTCCTGCAGTGAAACAGGATGGTCTAACAGAAGCAGAACATCCTTGAAGCCATAAGAACAGATGAGTGTCTCAATGGAATGGGACTTCAGGTAAGCGTGAGCCCAGCGGAGTGCACCTCCCTTCAGAGAATTCACAATGTAAGTAATCTTGGGGGGTTAGAGGAGTATGAAGGGGCCCTGTTGAATGTCAGTCCACATCGTAAAAGGAAACTACAACAAAAATCAGGGTTACCTTCAAAATATTCCAAGGGTCTTCTTTTCTCGAGGAGAGAAGAACGCTGCACCAGGACTCGAAAGGTTAAATGGTGTTTGCAAGGAGTAACTCAGATAGGAGGTCTGAGCTAGAGGAAAGCATGGCCAATTTCTGATCGATCAAGTTCACCATACTGCAAAGTTTCTCCAGATTAGACTTTGTGGTTTGCTGATGAGATGCGATTTGATGAGAAGTGTCGAATGACTGTCGGGTCTGTTCATTCTCAGTTTTGTTTTGGGATAAGGCGCCTTGGCTGGAACATTCTATCATGGTTACAAAGCTTAAAAGCAAATAAATGTACGGAGAAGAACAGGACACGAACCCTGGATACAAATGTAATTGAAATGTATTTACAAGTGACTAGAAGGATATGCGCAGGGGACAGTGGGTAGGATCTGACATGGGAAGACTCACAGGTAAGTATATTACCAGGTCATGTGGATCCATGTAACTGAGAGATATTCCTTCCAGTTTTCTTCAGGCTTGTCCATGTAGGCTGGAAGACTCCAGGTAGGTAGAAGATATTAGTGGACCTGCAGGTAAGTTGAAAAGTAGGTAGGTGGCAGTAGATTCCTTGGGTACGTAACAGCTTGGGAACTCAAAGGATACTCAGGTAGATCCAGGGATGTGGTTCTCGGAGGAAACAGTAACTAGTAGGACACAAGAACAAACTGGTAAGTCACAAATGCAAACCTCAGAGATACAGTCGGCTGTTGCCGGTCGGTATGTAATGTTCCAGAACCAAAGGAACTCCTCCACAGACATACTGGACTGGGCCCAGCTGTTGCCGACTGGCTCCTGCCGGTGACAGGGAGACCTGCAAAACATACAACACTGGAATCTCAAACTGCTAATGTTATTTACAAGGTTTGACCAAAACCAACTAAAACTCTTACCTTCTCAGCATAACGTGACAACGTAAACCTCTGGCGAGAAGCAGTGGGTGATATGTATTCCTTCAAGAAGTGCTGTGTCTTAAAATTACATAAAAGGCTGATTATCATGATTGTTGCTTTTTCTGTGCATTGGTCTAACTTTGTTCAAGTTTTGGGGTTTTGCCGTGTTACTGCTCTTAGGTCTCTACAACATTTTGCAATTCCTCTTTTCAAGGTCCAAAGGACAGGAAGTCCCTTTGAGGTTCTGAGTGAGATTAAAGAGTCCGTCTAAAACTAGATCACAACTTCCACAGTTGTTTTGTTCAGACATTTAAAGTTTTTATCTTGTAAAGTTGGTTTTCAGTTTATTTCGAACACGGGCATCTGATCTTGGTCCCTGAGGGCCACTATCTGTCATGTCTCCTGCCTCTTCATGCTCTGATCTCATGCTCTGCCACGCCCAGTCTGCACTTAAGCTCATCAGCCTGATTCTCTGCACCTGTTCTGGTTCTTACTGAAGATGACTCCTCTCACCTCCCCAACCTACCAGATTATCGAACATCATTTGGAAGTAGATGTCCAGCGTTCATGTCACAGCTCCATCTGATCATCACGTCTTGACCTCACGCCTTTTCTTCTGGAAAACCCGACCTGCCTGCTCCTTGCCTGTTCTTGTGTTGCCATTCTGACCTAGTGTAAGATGATTTATTTTGATGCAAGATGATTTATTTTTACAGTTCAATTAACTTCCTCTTCTGGCCCAACGACTACGACTCATGGATCAGTCTATAAGGATTTTTGTCTGGATCTCTGACACCTCGTGTGTTACAAACCGAAGGCACATAACATATTAAGGGACACGAGACAAAGAATGACGGTTTAAAAAAAAGAGTTTTTATTTTAGGCTCTCCGGCTGTACGTCTCTGTGTGTGCAGCAGTTGCCCTGTAGAGAGAGAAAAAAGTAGAGACCAAGCCCCTCAGCGTCATCGTGTCCACATGATACAAAAGTAATAAAAAGAAAGTCGGACCTGATGAGCCAATAGCCTATATGCCACGGGCATCCGTTCCAGCACCTCTGCAGGCATTACACAGACGGCGCACTTCCGGTTAGCGGGAAAGACACGAACATAAATGACTAAATACAATTAATAAAACATCGGCATACACACCAATAACAACTCTATACACATATAAAACCATATAAAATTATGGCGACGTTCCCCCTACGGATAGCCGCGATAAATGTTCGCCGAAACCCCCCCGCGGAACAGCTGTTCCCACCGGTGGGCGGACACAACGGTACTCACGTGTAGTGCCGGTAGCGCGCGGCCGCTTCCCGTTTCGGCTCGTTGTCATGGTTTGCTACTAGGAGCTAACGCTAGCAACAACGGAGGTGGATGGGAACCGGAAGTGGCGGGTAGGTGTTGCATTTTTCCGGAAGTACGTCACGCCCCCCCGTGGCATATAGGCTATTCAAAGAAATATACGGATACCCCAGGGGGCCAACTCCATACGGAGCCGTCGAAGCCCCCACCTAATGTAAACAAAAAGGCAAAAACAAACTAACAAACAAAGTAATCGGTCACACCAGGTTGAATACAGCTTCAGGATGGTTAATACATAGTTCCCAGACACGCCCCCATACCGGCTTCCGCACCACATCTGAAGGCAGAGAAGGCAAAATGGCGAACTAGCAGAGCAAATTATACGGACAAAAACACGAGCTACCACAGCTTCACCAAGGAACAAGAGCAAAATGGCAGTGGTCGAGTTAAATGAGTTTGAGAAAGAAATCATGGCAGACGAATCAGACAACTTGTCACAAAGTAGTTACTCCGATATCATTAATTATTTAATTACTACAAAGAGCGCACACCGGCTTCACAGCACACCGGCTTCACAGCACAGAGCTTCACAGCTTTAAATCCAAAAAAGATGTGTAAACTGTCTCAATCATATCTAACCAGCTAAAAAAAGGTTTAACTAAAATAACACACAGCCAACACAAACAGTCCAGGCTGAACACGGACCAGAACCAGCACTTGAGTGTTACCGTGTTGGAAGTTAGCCTGTTGTTAGCACTGGAGCGGAGAGTCCCTCCAGCTCAGGTCGGACGGCGTGGATCCGTCGCGGCCGCGGGGGCACGTCCCATGGGACCGACGCGTCGCCCGCACGACTTGGCTCCCGTCCTCCTTCTCCAACTGGGACGGTCTCCCCGCCGGTCCCGGTGGACCGTGAGGAGGCCGTTGTCCGTTAGCGAGATGCTAAGCTAGCCACAGCATGCTGTCGCTAAATAAAAAATAAATAAAAAACACAGCTCTAACACACAGACAGTTGTACTCTAACATTGTTTCACAAAATGATTTATGTAGAATATTTTGTTTACCGGCCAAAAGCACGATGTCTTCTGAGCAGATCCAAGCAGAGATGGGGCGGTTGTTGAGTTTCTCCGATGAAATAAATCCTTCACGTTTACTTTTTTTTTGATTAAGTGAAACCTGCGCGTTGCCCAAACGTCTACCCGACTGGAACACCCACTGACACAACACGAAGTAACCATTGCAATTAATTAGAAATTAACAAAAAAAACAACGTGAAAAATGGACATCCAGTAGAACGCGCTCCAACTGCTGCTTTGCCTTCCTGTGGGAGGGTCCAACAGGACAACCCACAGATGTGACATCACATGGGAACTATGTATTAAGTTAAAAAAAACCACTCCAGTCCAGCGGGTCGTTCACGCTTCCATCTTCAACACCCAGGTTGAGTGCGCCCCGCTTACAACAACAGCAACAGGTCTTCTTATTCGGTTACTTCCTTCGGCTTCTTCTTCGGCTATTTCCTTCTGCTTCTTCTTCGGCTATTTCCTTCGGCTTCTTTGGCTTCTTCTTCGGCTACTTCCTTCAGCTTCTTCGGCTACAGTCCCTTATAGGCGGACCAATCACCCCACCTACAGCGTGCTTTAATTAATCAACACCTGCAGTCAATCAGCCTCTCAAAACCTTTAAACATCTCATCCCTCTGACCTGAATAAAAATGACATGCCCAGGGCATGTAACATTGTGTATGACCCCCACCTCTACGCCTGGACCTTGCCTTTGGATTACCCCTCTGATCATGTCTGTGCCAGTCCTGTTCTACAGCTGTGCTGCACCCAGTGATGGTGACGTCATCCCGCCCAGCTCCAACAGCTGGCCCCCACCTCACCTGCTTGAGAAGGTTTGTGGCTGTCTGTCTGTTTACCTCCTCACTCACACAAATGTTCAGTCCACTGTCATATCTCTGCAGCTTGGGCCCACCACAGGATTCTGACCTCCACCAGCAGCTGCTGAACAATAAACTTTGGAAACATTCTTGTTGTCCGACGTCTTGCTCGAAGCCTAGAACCCAACTCTTGTCACCATCCTGCCTATTTCAGATGTTCTTCTGCTCCAACACAGCTGATCTGAATCAATGGGTGATTGACAGGTTTCTGCAGAGCATGAAGAGGTAACTGAACCGTTGAGTCAGGCGTGTTGGAGCAGGGAGACGGGTGAAGCGTGCAGGATAGTGGCCCATGACCAGGAGAAACATGAATGTGAGAATGATCACGTCCATTTGTCTATCACAACATACCAACGTTGTTTATAGAGCACGTCAAACATCCACAGGAAAACAGGGTTGCATGTTGGTCCTGCGCACACACACAAACACATACGTCACGAGTGTGTAACCATACTACAAATACTTCTGACTCCAGTGCGTCCTATGGACAGTTGACTTCTTCAGGATGCTCCTCCCAGCTCCATGTGACCTGATCCAGAACACATGGACATCAAACTGTTGTTAAAGAAACCTGGTTGGGGGGTGTCGGGGTTTGGGGCGCCAGGGGGTTGTCGGGGGCTGAGCTGTTAGGGCTGTCTGGGAAGGGGGGGCCCTGCCTTCACCCTGGGGAAGACCTGGGTGGTTCTGGGGGATGTCTGCTGGGGGCTGCATGCGGGCCCTCAGGGGGTATGTGGCGGGGGTCGTGGGTCACCGGTCGGTGGTCTGGTTGTGCTGGGGTGGTTTTGGGGCGAGCGCCCGGGGCTTGGGATTCTGGGGGGGTGTCGGCCCCGGGCTTGGGCCTGGTGGGGGATCTTGGGCTCTGGCGGGCGGGTTGCTGGGCTTTGGGCTGGCCTGCGCTCTGGTGCTCGGCTCTGGCCGGGGGGCCCTGGGCTGGTGGGTTGGGGGTTCATGGGCTGGGTGTCTGGGGGCATGACTAGTGGCCCATGGGAGTGGGTAGGTTGACCCAGCCTGGATGTCTAGTGTGTTATGTGTTCTGAGAGTTGTTAGTATGAAGGGTGGATGTAGTATTTCTTTTGGGGTGGGGACTGGGTAGATATCCTTGATGATGGTCTGTGACTATGCGTGGCCGGTTGGCTGGCCCTTTCCTAATGTGGGAGCTCGCTCCCGGTGCTTCCTGAGTCTGTCGGCGGTTAGGCGGGCGCTCTTGGCCGTGTCGTCCATGTGGGATTTTGCATCCTCTTGGGTGGCGGGCTGACTGCGGTTCGTAGGGGTCTTGGTGGTCCTGGTGGGTGTGGGTTGTTGGTCCTGCTGCTGGCGGCACTCGTGGCCCTGTCCCTCTCGGGTCTGGAGCTCAATAGGCCTGGCAGTCGGAGAGGTGTTTTGGCCTCGCTCCTTGGGTGGACCTTGGTGAGCTTGGGGGGGTATGTTGGGTCAGCGGGGGAGCTGACTCACTGCGGGAGCATTTGTTCCTGCAGTTATTTTTCTCCCCATCCCTCACCACGCACCTCCGCCCTCTTCATTTCAAATTTAATACATGTAGGGATTTTGAGGCTCAGATACTGCAACATTTTTACATCTCTGTTGTCGAGAACTACCTGGGACTCAATTTTATTATACACCTTAGACATTCACTCATAAACATCCTCATAACATTAACATATAGGAACTTGGGGTGGGCACTATGGTTATAGGTGGCGGGATGATAACACTCTCGCCTCCTGTGCCTACTCACAATGATGAATTTAGACAGTAAGGGCTTGGGTTAGAGTTGGGGTGGAGGGGAAACTGGCATCATGCCAGCCATTGCTCCTTCTCTTTCCCTTTTTTTTTTTAAAATTGCACTTTACAACAACATACATCAACAGCACATCTGGGGGCGGGGGGGTGTGTGCACCCGCTTCGGATGTTATCAACCATACGTAGCGGTCAGATTGCCCCTCCTGTACCTCCTAGCAGGTTTAAAGGTACGTTATCACCGTTACAAGCGATGACAGCAGGCTCCGTCTTTAGCTACGTGATTAGGTTTTGAGTAAAGCCTCTGGCGTTAGGTTTAGGGTCTTGGTTAGGTTTAGGGTTGGTCCTCTGGGTCAGGTTTAAGGTTAGGTTTAGGAAAACTGTTACATAAGCTGAAAAAACAAAAACACAACACTTCCGGGTTTAAGGAAACACACTGCCTACTCACAGCAATTATAACGCTGATAACGTTCTTTTAAACATGCTAGGAGGTAGATTGTGACAGTTTCGCCGCTACATATGGGGATGATAACAGTTGATAGCGCCCATTGTATGGACTGACAACATCCGAATCCGCTGGTGTGTGTCGGGGTCTAATGTTTTTTTTTTTGCATCCCCTGGTTCCTTGGCGGCCATTCTGGGGGTGGGGTCTGGTTAAGTGGTAGGCCGTCGGGTATTGTCCTGGACTATGGGGAGGTTCGGGACCTGGGCGTTTGACATGTGCGGGGCTGGCGGAGCGCTCTCGCCGGGGCTGCTTGGGCTCGGGTGCCCTGTCCTGTCGGCTGGGTGCGGGTTGGGCCAGATCTTGGATGTCGGCTCCTCTCCACCCCAGAATGAATGGGCCTATCTCCTGGGTTAGGGTGTGGGCTACCCCATGTAGGGGACAGGTACATGTCTTTGACCTGGGGGGTATAGAGTGTGTATCGGGATTTTGAATGGAATGTGTCATTATAGTATGTCTTTGAGTGAGTGAGGGTGTAGATGAGGGTGGGTCTGTGTGATTTTGTCTGCTTATGAATGTCTATTTGTCAGGCTGGGACTTAGAATGCCCTCTCTATGATACATCTGAGGCCGCTTGGTGTCACATTCCTGCCATGTGGCCCCCTGTTGGGGTGTGCTTTTGCTTGCCGGTGCGTTTGGGGCCCTCGTGTCGGGGGTTGGGCGCTTGGGCGTATGTCGACTTGGCCTGGTGGCTGCCTGGTGGGGCATGGGTCCTCCATGGGCCTGAGGGGTGGGCGTCTCCAGTGCCCGGGCCTTAGTGCCTAGGCCTGGGGCTACGTCAGTATGGTGGGCCCCAGCGGTGGTCTATAAGTTTGTCGCTGTTGGCCCCAGGGGGTCATTGCGTGTGGTCGCTGGTGGGGGTCTTCTGGCTCTACCCTATGGTCGGACTGGGGGGTGGGTGAGTGGTTCGTCCTGCTTGGGTGGCCCTGGGGGCTTTGCGCTCGGGGCCCCTCTTGGGGTCTTGGGCTCTGGTCCCTCCTTTGTCTGCCTCAGGTCTTGGGGGGTGGATCTCTGATGTTTCATGGTCGCTATTGAATGTTCTATAGACCCATTTAGTGTTTGTAAACAAGGACGGCTGCGCGCGCACCGGTGCAACAGAAGACTCCACCCACCCAGGCTTTTTACCAAGCATAACAAAGTTGCGGAGTGAATCTAGCTAAGTAATTTCCTCCACCAGCAACAAAATGTCATGATGTTGCGTATACAGTTGTACAAATAGGTATTCTAAGGAAGGACTGAAGTTCTCCCGCATACCAAGAGGCAATCGACCATTTCAAAGCCACCGAAGGCAGCTGTCGCTTCAGACCATCAAGCAGGTGGATTGGACCGAGGACATCATAAAAAATGCACGAGTATGCAGTGCCCATTTTATATCAGGTAAGGTTACTCATCTAGTTTTATTTCACCATTAACCCTGGTTGTCATTAAACATTGTTTTTAAAATCTAGACGCAGTTTATTGCTGTTAAATTCGGTCGGAAAGTTGGCTAGAAGCTAGTTGCTAATAAGCTAGCTCTTAATAAACAAATGCCTCTGTGCTTTATTTTCAGGGGAAATGTCGTTGGATTATCAAAGTCCTGATTTCGTACCTTCTGTGTTTGTGTACACTAAAGGACAGGGATCATGAGCAAAGATGAAAAGGTATGGATAATTTGCCTTGGCCTGTCTTTACTATTTATTTTTTTCTGTGTTCTGTTGTCATGGTCTTTAGCATACTTTGGTGTAGTGCAGGCTTTGAAATACAGCTCTGTATTAAAAGTAGATGATGTGTAAATGTTTATTTACTATGTGTGTCGCTACATCTTCACATATTTTTATTTTAGGTACCAGAGGAAAAAGAGGAGAGATGATGGTGTGCACAAGTCATCACATCAACCCAGCCCTGGCAGTGTCACTTCAGATCAACAACAAGAATCCAACATGGAACATGACCCTGGTACAAATATATTATGTCCTATCTAACACACTTTTTAATAAATTGATTGTTTGATAAATTAATTAATTATAGATAGATTTAATATTTCAAAAATACTAGGGTGTCGTCCAACATTCTGCTCATATTTTATTCAAACCAGAATGGTTTGCTTGCAGTTTTGACCCCAATGTGTACAGCTAAATATTGTTCACAATTAATCAGCTAAAAAAGAACACACTTCACAGCACAGGCACATTCTGTGTCAGAGCATAAAGTGTTGCTTCCTGCTTTTTGGTGCATTTGCTTACCGTTTCTTTTCATAACTTTCAGCACAAGAAGATGTAGTCCCGAGGACTGAATATGATGATCTGAACCTGAGGCACTGTCAACTTCAGAATGAATATGCCCACCTGCGTCAGGAGTTTGACACGCTACAGGCTGAACATCAAAAGTTAAAACATAAACTGGAAGGATCTCAGTTTTCTTATTCAACTGTTAAGTGCAACTTTACACAACTCACAAACCTCTGTAAAAGTGTTGTTCCTAAAAAGTAACTAACTGCATAAAAAGTAATGTTCTGAAATTTTTTACATTGATGTGTGCAATTTGATCCACATCACTTGAAATGAACTTTTAAATGTTGATGTACTGCAGTAGATCAATAAACTGTCACCTGTCTAACAATAAACAAACGATTTAATTAAATTAGAACCTGTGTATTTCTTCCAAATTGTATATACAGGTACAATGTGGTTCAAAATTAATCCTAATAATTGAATTTGACATGAAAAACAGATTAGAAGCCTACAAAAAAATTAAGATGTTTAATATAAGATTTATTTAAAACAATCAACATCAGATTATGAATGGCTGCAAAGATCAAGGTAAATAACAGACCACCTATGACAAAAAAATGTTGGTACACAACATAAAGTATAAAAAAAACCTGACATTTCTTACTTCTTTATGCACAAATTCATGGCATTTTACATTTAGGCCAAAAACATCTGGCATTCCTCACAGATCCAAGTTGCTGATTTCCTTTTGATTTTTGCACAGCTGTAGTGAAAGGAGTTATTGCACTTAACACAGCTGATCATTTTGCCGTACTCAAAGGCAGGATCGTGTCTTCTGGTCAGGAGTTCTGGCAACAAACCTGAGATAAAAAGGTTTTGAGCTTTTGGCAGGGTCTCTTGTAGAAACGCTAGATTTTTTATAACACGCTGTAGAATAAGTTGTTGTTTTGACCACAACACAAAGTCACAGTATTTGACATCAAACACAAACATGTGGAGTTGGATCTGATGGTAGTATGGGTGTGATTGCTTTAAAGTGAAAGAGTTGTCCAAACAAAAAAAATCTTCATGTGTTTTGGCCATTAAATCAGTGTATGTTTGTCGTGCAGTTTCCTCCATGTTTTGTCCCCACAGCACAGATGGTACATTTAAATCTCTGTGGTTGTACTGCATTACATCCATCAGATATGTGTTGCTGATCATGTCTGAAGTGGTGGCACGATGAAATTTGGTGCTTGTGATTCGACCAGCTCTATGGATGTTCCACTCCCTAGACGACTGCTGTCGGGTCACAGCTTCCAGCCTTTTGCACTGATCAGGTGTGTGTTTAGTTTTCAGCAGGTGAAATGTTTCCTCACATTTCACCTTTAGTTCATCGGGTGTGAGGTCTCTGGATGATGTGCTGAATAAAGCAGTTAAGGACTCCGGTAAATCTCCATGCTCCTCATAGTTTTCGTCAGATGAAGCTGTGTCCGTGTCACTATTGTCGAAGCTCGTCAGCACTGCACAATCTGGATCCACAGCCCGCAGTTCTAGGATGTCGTCATCTGTCAGCACTATTAAAAAAACAAACAAAGATAGTTAGGGTGGTATATTACATCCACATCTTCAAAAGTGAGATGGAAATGTAAACGCAGGGCTCCACACTGCACTCAGCTGGGTTCTATTTTACCTGTGAAGTTCAGACTGTTAACAATGTTTTTAGCCACTTCTCTATTAATAATGATTTATAATTAAATGCTTTAGTCGCTCAAACAATTTTTAATTAGGAGTAGAGGCCAATGCATGTTATGAATAAAAATGAAATGAGTGTGAACTTTGTTACTTGTACTGTATAAAGAAGTTACAGTAGTCTGGAGTCCCTGAAAATTTAATAATTATCAAAGTGGGCCTGATTTTGCCTCTGTCAACATCTACATGCCTCTGGGTGTCTCACTGTTCTTGTGAGTAGGTTTTGATGCTGCTGGAAACTGCTTGCGTAGTTTCTTAATTTTGGTGAACTTGATTTCACTCAGTGGAGCTGGCTTGACCTCTTTCCGACTCTCTTTCCACACGCACACACCGGAGGTAACTGCTGCCTTCTCTGTCCTTCCCATCCTAACTGCGAGCTCGACTTTGAACACTATGGCAGCTGCATGACTACAGCATGATCCTAGACTGAAATGTTGGAAATTACTAACATGTTATGGTGTAAATGTCACTTTTGAATGTTTCCTGACCATGTTCTGACTTTGATTGTAAATAAACATTTGTGATTTTCATTAGCTTCTGTAATTCAAGCCACTGTGACCTCTGGATGAATATTTTTGAATATGTAATGACTAAGTTATCTGAGCAATGCAAATAAAACATTTTACACTGAAAAGAATGTAAAATCTAAAATTTCAGTGGCCTAAAACAGAAGCAAATTATGCATATCAAGAACCAAAATTAACTTACCCTGCCATACAGGTGCAGTTTGCTGTGAGAATGTAGTTC
>JBBPBX010074290.1:0-17613 GCA_038048925.1 Garcialebias charrua
CCATTTATAGATGGCCTCCCTTCACACCTTATAGCCATCCTCTCACTCCAATATTTTTTTTTTTTTATTTTTTTTTATTTTTTTTTTTTTTATTTTATTTTTTTTTTTTTTTTTTTTTTTTTTTTTTAATAGAGAAAGAAAGAAAAGAGAAAGTGAGACAACAAAACAAAACAAAACAACAAAACAACAATTGTCCACAGAAAGAGCACAAGGCAAACACACCAAACCTCCGTCCACAATCCTGCAAAGCACATGACAGAACACAACAACGAAACATACAAGCATAAAGACTGATAATATTCATGACCTTGCAAATATTTCTATAAATACACATACCCATACCTACAAATATATATACAATATACATACATATATATTTATATTCATTTATATACCCATCTACATACATCTACTATACATCCCTGCATCCATTTGTGTGTGGTTGTGAGCATGCATAAGTGAATGAGGTTCCTCCAATAGAACATTTAGTAGCGACTGTGAAGCATCAGAGACCCGTCCCCCCAAAGCCCGAGACAGACGAAGGGGCGATCAAAGCCCAAGACCCCAGGAAGGACCCCGAGCCCAGAGTCCCCAGGACCACCCGAACAGGACGAGCCACTCGTCCACTCCCCAGATCCGACCAGTGGAAGAACCGGACGAACCCCACCAGGGACCACACACAATGACCCCCCGGGGCCAACAGCGACAATACACAGGCCCCCGCCGGAGCCCGCCGCACCGACGTAGCCCCAGGGCCGGTCACCGAGGCTCGGGCACCGGGGACGCCCATCCCTCAGGTCCAGACCCGACAGGACCAGAGGACCCGAGCCCCACCAGGCAGCCACCAGGCCAAGCTGACAAACGCCCAAGCGCCCAGCCCCAGATAGTGAGGGCCCCAAGCACGCCCGCAGGCAGAGGAACACCCACCAGGGGGCCACGTGGCAGGAGCGCGACACTGGGTAGCCTCAGAAGTATCAGAGAGGGGGCAGTCCAAGTCCCAGCCTGACACTAAAACATTCATACACAGACACACTCATTCAGACCCACCCTCATCCTCACCCTCAGTCACAGAAAGACAAACAATAACGACACGCTCCATTCATAATCCCGATGCACACTCTATACCCCCTAGGTCCAAGACATGTACCTGCTACCTACATGGGGCAGCCCACATCCAAACCCAGGAGGTAGACCCATTCATTCTGGGGTGGAGAGCAGCAGACGTCCAAGATCCGGCACACCCCGCGCCCCGACGACAGGACAGGACACCCGAGCCCAAGCAGCCCCAGAGGGAGCCCACTGCCAGCCCCGCCCACGGCGAACCCGCAGGCCCCGAACCCCCCCACACCCCAGCACAACCCCTGACGGCCCACCCCCAGAATGTCCGCAAGGCAACCAGGGGGCAAGAGAAAAATAAATAAATAATATATAAATAAATACATAATAAATAAAATTGAAATTAACAAATCAAGACCCCGACACACACACCCCCGCCCCCAAATGTACTGTTGGTGAGTGTTGTTGTAAAGTGTAATTAAAAAGGAAAGAGAAGGAGCAAAGGCTGGCATTATACCAGTTTCCCCTCCACTCCAACTCTAACCCAGGCCCTAATTGTCTAAATGCATAATGTTGAGTGAGCATAGGCATGGGGGCGAGATTGATGTCATCCCGCCACCCATAGCCATAGTGCTCACTCCTTCCCTATATGTGACTTTTATGAAGATGTTTATGAATGAATGTCTAAAGTGTATATAAAATTGAGTCCCAGGTGCTCTTAACAACAGAGATGTAAAACCATTGCAGCACACCCGAGACCCAAATTCCCTACATGTATTAATTTAAGATGAAGAGGGCGGAGGTGCGTGTTGAGGGATGGGGAGAAAAATAACTGCAGGAACAGTGCTCCCACAGCGAGTCAGCTCCCCCGCTGACCCTGCTTACCCCCCAGCTCGCCAAGGTCCACCCAAGGAGCGAGGTAAAGGAAACACCTCTCCGACCGCCAGGACATTGAGCCAAGACCAGAGAGGGACACGGCCCCGAGGGCCGCCAACAGCAGAACCAACAGCCCACACCCGCCAGGGCCGCCACGACCCCTGCGAACCGCAGTCAGCCCGCCGTCCAAGAGGACACAAAATCCCACATGGACGACACGGCCAAGAGCGCCCGCCCAACCGTCGACAGAGCCAGGAAGCACCAAGAACAGGCCCCAACCGGGGCCCGCACACCGGCCAAGTATAGTCCAAGACCATCATCCAGGACATCCACCTAATCCCCACCCCAGAAGAAATACTATACCCACCCTTCATATTAACAACTTTCAGAACACATAACACATTAGACACCCAGGCTGGGTTTGCCCGCCCCCTCCCATTGGCCACCAGTCACGCCCCCAGACACCCACCCCCCAGCATATGAACCCCAACCCACCAGCGAGCCGAGAGCCCCCGGCCAGAGCTGGGCACCAGAGCGCCAGCCAGCCCATAGCCCGGCGACCCGCCCGCCAGAGCCCAAGACCCCCGACCCCCACCAGGCCCAAGCCCGGGGACGACGCGCCCCCAGAGTCCCAAGCCCCCGGCACCCACCCCGAAACCACCCCAGCACAGCCGGGTCACCGACCGGCGACCCATGACCGCCGCCACCGACCACCCGAGGGCCCGCATGCCGCCCCCAGTAGATGTCCCCCAGAACCCCCCCCGGTCCTCCCCAGGTCGAAGACGAGGTCCTCCCCGCCCAAGCAGCCCTAACCCCCCGGCGCCCCAAACCCCAACCTCCCCCCCCTCCAGTCCCAATGCCCCACAAGGCCACATCCCAGACCCCCCACCCTCACTACGTAACGGAGCCGATCAAAGAATGCCAAATAGGTTGATCCAATGTGTCGGCAGATGCTGTTTCAAGACTAATATGATCTAACAGAAGATTTTTATACTGATTAACGCTAAGATTATTTTTATTTTTCCAATTTACGAGTATGGTTTTCTTTGCGATGCATAAGGCAGTGAAAAGCATATAGGATGTATTTTTTTCTAGTATAACATCTTCAAAGATACCCAATAAGCAAACAGATGGAGAGAGTGGGATATTAATTTTCAAACATTTAGACAAGTCTTCACATACCTGTACCCAGAACCTCTGAACGGGTGGACAGAACCAGAGCGCGTGAATATAATCATCAGGTGTATTACTTATGCACTGTGAGCACTTGTTAGATGGTATAAAGCCCATCTTAAACATTCGCTCCCCTGTATAATGTACTCTATAGAGAACCTTATATTGTATTAATTGTAAATTGGAGAGTCTAGTCAATTTAAAAGTATTTGAACATACTTGAGACCAAATTTTTTGTTCAAAGTTGATTGATAAATCTGACTCCCATTTTTCAACAGGTAGTGCTATCGAGTCATCGATCCTAGACAATTTTTTGATTGCACCCAATCTTAAGGCTGAGCCCAGGCAGCCTATGAAGGAAGCTCATTTCACACATTTGTATCCAGGTTCTCGTTCTTTCTGTCATGATCCAAACCTCATGACCACAGGTGGGGGTCGAAACATAGACAGACTGATAAATGGAGAGCCTTGCCTTTCGACTCAATCCTTTCTTCCTGGCGACCGACCGAGCAATGCACTGATTACTGAGGATGAGGCCACAATCAGTCAATCATCTCCTGATCCAGCCTACAACAACAACCACTGTTTGATGCTGTGAAATACTCACAGCAAACATTCAAACTACAGTAAGACTCAATACTTTTGTGTTATTTCTGTTTCTAACGTCTGAACGTTCTGGTGTTCTTTCATTTGTAAAACACATTTGGGAGTGTTAGGTTTTCACTTATTTCAACAAACAAACGGTGTTAACTTTATGTCTACACATTCCATTACAGATTTAACATTTGATGGTGTGACTGTTTCCATCATAGAAATCTGATAGAACGGAACAAGTTTCTTTGGTTCTAATCTGCATAAAAACAAAATAAAAAATCACTCACCACCGTAGAAAGGTGTTGGAATATTTCTGCGCACCAGAGGTCCTTGAATTGGCTCGCTGTTGTCTTTGTCAACAGCAATGAAAGCAGTGAAAGAACTGCTCACTCCTGATTGGACACTGAGCTCCACCACTTTCTTCTTCACTTCATCGTCTTGCTGTCCTCTGTGTGCCCTCTCCTCCAACTCCAGGGATTGAATCACAGAGCGTGCAGCCAGCTTGTGGACTGTTAACCTGCAGACAAGAGGATGAAAGCTCTACATGTGGACATTAAACATTTTGATAAACAAACTGAAAACATTCTCCTATTAATAAAATGTTTAAAAGTGTTATCTTCTTCTCTCAACTAGGTCTATTTTAGTTTTTGCCACTTCTATGGAAGATAATACTTTTACACTTATCTTAGGTGGCAAACAGGAAAATAGAGGAGAAACAAAATGATGTCCAATATTTTAGATAGATAAGGTAAGGCTGAAAAAGAATCCATCCTTTCATCCACTGAGTCAAAGTTGTTTACAGAGGCAACAAGTCTATGAAGGAGAGCCAGACAACCCCCTCCCCTCTGAAACTCTCCAGGTTGTCCCGGAGGATCCCAAGAGGTTCCCAGATCAGAAGAAATGCCTCTTCAATGAGTTTTGAATCTGATCCAGGGTCTCCTTCCAGCAGGATGTGTTCATAAACCTCAAAGTTGAGGGGAACACAAGTCATCATGATCAAAACCCCCAAACCATCTCAGGTTCAAAGGATCAAACTGATTGCCATCTTTGAGCACAGACGCTCTCTTTAAGAAACTTAATTCAGACACTTCTATCCATGATCTTGTTCTTTTGGTCATGACGTAAGAATTGGGACCATAAGTGATGGTTGACACTACATGTACCAGGAAATCAAAAGTCTTCATGATAGGCTCAACTTCTTTACCACCACAGTCTGAGGCAAAAACCTGAACAAAAGTTACTGCTGTAACTACGGTTCTATGAATCCCGGATGACCACCAGAGGCGGTGCTTAGCACTGAATGGGCATACTTGTGCATGTGCAGGGTGAGTACAAATGACAACAACGTCACCCCGTGACCTTCCGGGGACCCACGTGACTCTATATAGGCACGTGGCACCAGGCATATGATCCCTCAAAACTTCTCGCGAAAGCAAGGATTCCGAGGGACCAAGCACTCTGGTGGTCATCCGGGATTCATAGAACCGTAGTTACAGTAGTAACTTTTGTTCTATTTCATCCCTCCTGACTGCCAGAGGCGGTGCTTAGCACTGGATGACTTATGCCAACATGGTCAGGAGGAACTGGCAACGTTCAAGGAACGCCCACCACGCCACTCACCATAATGTGATGGAGAGATATGTTGCTCCAAAACTCCTTGTAGGGGATGGGACACAGCCACATTCACCCTGTAAAACCGAGTAAAGTTACTTGGTGATGTCCAGGAGGCCGTGCTACATATAATGTCCAATGTCCAACGGTACTCCTGTCATGGTAGCAAACGAGGTCGACATGCCCCTCATAGAATGGCACTACACTGCCGCTAGCAGTGGTCGGTCCTGCAAGGCATAAGCCTTGGAGATCAAATCCACAACCCAGTGTGCTAGTCGCTGCTTAGAAAGTGCCTGACCTTTCCGTGAGCCAGCATAACAAACAAAAAAGGCCACTTGTCCTCCGAAAGGGTGCCGTAGCATCAATATATGCCTCAAGGGCACGAACAGGGCACAGATGTTTGGAAGAACCTCCGGTGTCAAACCGGGCAAGATGGAGCGGTTGGGTATTACTTGCCAGCAGGGACATTTTTAGGCATAAATGCCTGATCAGGCCACAGTGTGACACCTGAGCCATCAGGGTTCCACAGGCAGCAGGGCTCGGCTATCGAGAGAGCCTGCAACTCCCCACATGTTTTTGCGGAAACCATCGCCAAAAAGAGATGCCGTCTTCAGTGAGAGCCATTTGAGGTCTGCAGATGCCAGGGGTTCAAATGGAAGGGACCAAAGAACCTCAAGCATCAGAAAAGGGCCCCATGCTGGTGCCACAGGGAAGTTGGGTGGGTGCAAATGCCGAGCACCTCTCAAAAACAGTGCAATGTCCTTGTTTCAGCCCACCGAACAACCATTCAGGCCGATATGCCAATGAGAAATGGTAGCCACATATACCTTCAAGGTAGATGGGATCCGTCCTTGATCTAGTAGTGCTTGCAGGAAGGTCAGTATGTCAGAGACTGAACATTGCACCGGATCCTGCCCTTTATTGTGACACTAGGTTGCAAAAGTCGCCCACTTATTAGCAAATATGGCCCACGTGGATGACGCCCACATATTAGCCATTGTACATCCCATTGACCAGGTGTATCCTGAAAAAATGGGCCCCGGCTCTACAGGGGCCAGATCCAGAGCTGGAGTCAGTCCGGTTCGGGGTGCAAAACCCGACCGTCCATCTGAAAAAGAAGATCCCTCCTGGAGGGGAGACACATCGGCGAGCCAGAGCTGGGCTCGCGCAGTAGAGTGAGCCAGTCTTCGCTGGCCAGAGGGGGGCAACCAGCACCTTGTGCCCCTCCTAACGAACCCGTAAAAGGGTCCGAGATAGAAAATCTGCTGGCATGTCCTGTAGCCCAGGGACGTAGGTTGCTCGGAGGCTGGTCAAGCATGGAGCAGTCCAGGTCAGGAGTCGTCGAGACAAGCACAACAGTGTCCTTGACCTGGTTTGCCCCTGGTGGTTGATGTGATAAACCACAGTGGTGTCGTCTGACCTCACCAGCATATGCTTCCCCTGCAAACCTTGAAGAAGGTTCCGAAGGGCCAGAAGCACAGCCTGCAATTCCAGGATATTGATGTACTCCTTGCTCTGTTGCTGGGACCATGTCCCCTGTGCCATGCGACCCCACCAGGTGGCACCCCAGCCCGTGGAGGATGTATCCGTAAACACAACTTCCCGGTGGTACGGGAGGGAACCAAGAGGGACCCCGCTGTCATAAACATCCTCACCTTCCATTGGGACAGAGACTGGAGACACTGAGGGCCCACCTTAAGTTTCCTGAGATGATGAGTGTGCCATAAGGAGTCTAAATCCAAGCCGTTCAGCCAGATCTGAAGGGATCGTAACAACAGCAGCCCCAGAGGTACCACGGCGATCGCAGTTGCAAGTATCCCAAGAAGACGAAGACACCGTATCAGAGGCGGTGCCATGCTGCGCCTGAAATCTGGGAGCATGTTCAATCTACCATCGACCCACTGGAGTGACGGCCAAGCAGTCATTGAGATGGAGTCCATAGCAATGCCCAGAAAGATGGTCTCCTATGAGGGTGTCAGATTGCTTTTCTCCATGTTCACCTGCAAGTCCCAGCGTCCCACATGCTGGAACACTAATCGGGTATCTCGCGGAACTAGAAAATATGTGGAATAAAAGCCCCCAGGACCCAGCAGGGGGTCCATAAGCAATATATCTCCCTTGACCAGCAAGGTACAGATTTCTTTGTTCAGTACCTGCGCCTTCACTGGGTTGCGGATCACAGTCATCCTGACTCGGTCAGGGACGGGTGGCCGACGGCGGAATTGAAGACGATACCCCCGGGAAAGGGTGGACAACACCCACGAGGCCACGGTGTGGGAAGCCCAATAGTTGAGCTGTCCCGGGGTAAAACAACCGCCCACCGGCCCTAAGGCATCATCTGCATGCCCCCTGACCCATTGAAGGCCTGGGAAGGCACTGGCTAGACTGTGCCGCTCGAAAAGGGGTGAGATGGTCTGGCCCCAGGCTGGGTCACAAACCTAACTCCTCTGACCTGGAGCAAGTCTCTGGGCTGATCTCCGACCCCGCATTGGGTACTGAGGCTCAATGGGAGAAGGAGATGTAAGTGAGGACTTCCTTGAAGGACCCGCTACTATCCATTTGCATTGGCAAAAACCAATGCAGATTTGTTCCTGTCTTTGATTTTATATGTCTACCTTATAATGTGTTGCTAGTTTTTTGATACTTTGTTAAAAAAAAAAAAGTATTTCTCTCTTTTGTTTTTTTTTCTCCCTTTCGTTTTCTATTGTTTGTTTTTTGTTTAAGGAAATTCTACCATTGCTGTTCATCGTTCTTTAGTTTTAGCAGGTCGCTTTCGTAAATGAGCCTATGAGGCTCAATAAGATTTACCTGACTAAATAAAGATTGAATGAATGAATGAATCCAAGTGCCAGACGGTTTGCGATCACGTCTGTGAAGACTTGCCAGCTGCTGCCTTGTCCGAGACGCCTGAGCTGTACGGTCCAAGGCGTCCAGTGCTGCAAAGCCAAAAAGTTCTCCCAGAACCACTGGTAGGTCCCGGAGGGTTCTCCTACAAGGCTCAGTGAGTGGTGACTGCGCCAGCCAGACCTGGTGGCGAGCATGCACCAGCGTGGAGAGTGTTCGGCCAAACTCCCTTGTCATGAAGGCAAAGGCCTGCAGAGATACATCAACCAGGCCTTGCGTGAGGTGGTCCATTGGAACAGATTCCAAAGAGGAAGACACAGCTAGCATAAGATGAGAAAGCAAGTTCCCAATCCGGCCCATGCGGGCCCTAGAATCATAGGCCCTGCGGAGAAGGTCGTCAGTTATACGGCACTAAGGCCGCAGACAACCTGCATTGGGCCGTAAGGCCTCGTCAGGTGGGATGATGAGAGGCAATGCTCAGTTTCACCATAGGCATATGCCCCAGGCCAACCTTAGTTGCCTCCGGCATGGTCGCCAGGTCCCTGCCATCTCTTGTCGGACGCGAAAACGCCCTGGTGTCAGACCAGCAAGCCTGTATTTCCCGTATATACTCCTCCGAGGGAGGAACCAAAAAGGCCGTCTCCGATGTACGGCACCTAAAAAACGCGCTGGAAGCTGCAGGCTGGGCCTGAGGGACAAGAGCCGGGCAAGAGTCGTTCGAATTGCGGCTACCACGGACTCTTCCGTATTGTCTTGGGAGGCAATGGAACCAGACCCAGAAGCCTCAGAGCCCAGTTCTGGAAGGTCTTCCCAGAAATGGGCGCCAGAGGCCATCACCGAAATAGCATAGTCACCAGTCTAGTCACCAGATGCTTCATCCCACTCGGGAGGGAGCGCCCTGTCCCGGCCACCATCAGTCTGAAAGGACTGGAGGAGGGCCTTCATGTGGACCAGCTCGGTAGTGAGGTGATCCACTCTTGTGGACAACCTCTCCGTATCGGGCTGTCTGGCTTGCTTCGTCGGCCGCGAAGGTGCAGCCACAGCAGGCCGTTTGCACCTCGCCTGACCCGACGGCAATAGGCTATGTGGTGTAGCACCAGCTCCGTTGGTAGGCCGCTCCAACGCAGCCAACCGATCCAGTCTGACCGACCAGGGCATGGTGATACAGTTGGGGCAAGCATTATCCAACAGCGCCTCCCGGAGATGCCCCACATGAGACAGGAGGGACACAAGTCATGCCCGTCCTCGGGCTGAAGCGGCGTCACGACAGGTCGAGCAACACAAAAGCTGTTTACGCATTGGCCAGCCCTCCCCGGTCCAGCTCGTCCCTGGGTGGCTCTGGGCCACCCGCGTTCATTACGCATTTGCCGCAGAGCCGCCTTGAAGTGGGTGGGCAGTTCTCTGGAAGTGGGTGGGGTGCTCTCTTCACGTGGGTGGAGTGTTCGTGTTTTAAGAGAGGAGACTCCGCTAAAAAAAATTGTTAGCTGGATATATATATATTAGTGTTTCTGAATTTAATTTTTGTTAATAACTGATCACAAATCAGCTTATGTCACAACGTAAATAACCACGAAGCGCGCACCCATTTCCGCCTTTCAGCGCGACTTGAATGCCATTAAAATATAACTAATATTGTCTAACTGTTGCGCGCAGCCAGGGTTTTAAAATATAACTAATAATCTCTAACTCCTTTGCGTAGCTAGAATGTTAAGAGCGGTGATTCCTTCATAAGCAACGTGAACTCCCAAAAAAAACAATCCGCCGCCGTGGCTTACGGCGTTAATGCTCTTGTATCTTGACCAGACGAAGCGGGTTCGCGTCCCACCTGGGACAAGGTTTTTTTTTACGTTTGTCTTTCATTGGAGTAAATAAAAAGGAGTTTTGTTAAGCATTTTACCAAACTCCTTTTTATTTACTCCAATATTCTTCTTTCTGCTACCTTTCATTTTTTTACATTTTGTACACTATCATTTAATGAGATTGTCTTGTATTGTTTCTTCTGTAAAAAAATGAACACATTTAATAAACATAAACATAAACAAACGTAAAAAAAACCTTGTCCCAGGTGGGACGCGAACCCGCTTCGTCTGGTCAAGATACAAGAGCATTAACACCGTAAGCCACGGCGGCAGATTGTTTTTTTTGGGAGTTCACGTTGCTTATGAAGGAATCACTGCTCTTAACATTCTAGCTACACAAAGGGGTTAGAGATTATTAGTTATATTTTAAAACCCTGGCTGCGCGCAACAGTTAGACAGGTTTCTGTAGTTAAATTTGAATGAAATTCAACCCTCGCGCTGAGGTTGTTTGAATGAGTCCCGCCCCTGCTTTAAACAACAAATCAAATGTGAGCAGTACATGACGTCAAACTGGCTCCGTGGGGCCCGGCCCGATAGAACCACGGTGGAGATGGTTCCAGAACAAGGGTGGATCCCGGGCGGAAAAGGTAAATGCGAACACGCCGAACCCGGGTTAGAAGCAGGGAGAGCCGGGGAGGTCTGGCCAATGCGAAAACGGCTAAAGTTTCCAGCATCATATCTGAGAAGCGTGAGCAGTCCGTCACTAACAGGAGTCAAGCACGAGCAGAAAACACCACAAAAAACAAACGTCACTAGTGAGTTAGATAAACATCACTGGTGAGTTAGATAAACTATAGAACAACTCAGTGCGAGCATAGACGCCACTGGTGAGCTGAAATGAACAAACAATAGACAACTCAGTGCGAGCGAAAACGCTACCGGTGAGTCATATAAAAACAACCAGGATGGAAGATTAACTCAACATGAGCAGAAAACGCCACTGGTGAGTCAGATAAACAATCAGGAAGCCTTAATTCAACACGAGCAGAAAACGCCACTGGTGAGTCAGACAAACAATCAGGAAGATTAACTCAACACAAGCAGTAAACGCCACCGGTGAGTCAGATAAACAATCAGGAAGATTAACTCAACACAAGCATTAAACGCCACTGGTGAGTCAGATAAACAATCAGGAAGATTAACTCAACATGAGCAGAAAACGCCACTGGTGAGTCAGATAAACAATCAGGAAGATTAACTCAACATGAGCAGAAAACGCCACTGGTGAGTCAGACAAACAATCAGGAAGCCTTAATTCAACACGAGCAGTAAACGCCACTGGTGAGTCAGATAAACAATCAGGAAGATTAACTCAACACAAGCATTAAACGCCACTGGTGAGTCAGATAAACAATCAGGAAGATTAACTCAACATGAGCAGAAAACGCCACTGGTGAGTCAGATAAACAATCAGGAAGATTAACTCAACATGAGCAGAAAACGCCACTGGTGAGTCAGACAAACAATCAGGAAGCCTTAATTCAACACGAGCAGTAAACGCCACCGGTGAGTCAGATAAACAATCAGGAAGATTAACTCAACACGAGCAGTAAACACCACTGGTGAGTTGAAATAAACAGCCAACAGAAAGAACTCAACGCCAGCAAAAACGCTACAGGTGAGTCAGATAAAGCGAGTAGAACGAAAAATTAACTCAATACGGGCAGAAATGCCACCGTAGAGTTGAACAAACAAGCAATAGAAAACTCACACGAGCGGAAATGCTACAGGAGAGTCAAGTTAACAACTAGAATGGAGAATTAACTCAATGCGGGCAGAAACGCCACTGTAGAGTTGAATAAACAAACAATAGAAAACTCACACGAGCAAAAACGCTACAGGTGAGTTAGATAAACAACCAGAACGGAAATTAACTCAATGCGGGCAGAAACGCTCCGGAGAGTCAAAAAAGCTAAACTTACCAGTTGTCGCAGATCTGGTAAAGGTGAAAACAGCTTGTGCAGCCCTTGGAGGGCGAGACTTACCGCAGCTCCGACCAAACACGGTCACGTGGCTACCAGCAACAAGTAGTTTAGGAAAGCGGTGGTTCACACAGAAGCAACCAGTTTCACACGACCACACGCCTGTACTCAAACAAACCTGCACGCGAGAAGAATGAAGGGATTGTATGCCGGGTGCCACATGCCTATATAGCAGGGGTCACCAACGTGGTGCCCGCGGGCACCCGGGTGCCCCCAAGGACCATTTGAGGTGCCCCCGGACTAGTTCTAAAAATAGCACAACTCACTACTAAGCTGCATTTAAAATTTAATTGTATTCAGTTGTTATTCTTTTTTTGTATATATATATATATATTTAAATGTCTATCTTAAAAACATGTTCTTAAAAATATGTTTATTATAAAAAAAATTCTATTTACGCTTTGTTATTTCCGAAGAGTTTATCAAACTGGTGCCCTTTGTATGACTCCGTACCCACGAAGTAGCTCTCAGTTTCAAAAAGGTTGGTGATCCCTGCTATATAGAGTCACGTGGGTCCCCGGCAGGTCAAGGGGTGATGTTGTTGTCATTTGTACTCGCCCTGCGCATGCACATGAATGCTCATTCAGTGCTAAGCACCGCCTCTGGCGGTCAGGAGGAATGAAATAGAACCATCTGTCAATGTATTAATTCATCCTACCAACAGTCATGATTAAAAAAAAAGATTATTTTTAAATTCCTCCACTTAAGGAAAGAAAACCTCATGCCTGGTATGAAGAGAAAAATAATTTTGATTAAAAACCATGACTTTAGATGTAGAGGAGCCGACTCTCATCCCAAATGCTTCATGCTCAGATACAAACTTCCTCAGTGCACCCTGATGCATGCTCAATAATCCAGGTAGAAAAATCCAAAAAAGCTAAGTCTTAGACTCTGGTCCTCTGGAGAAGATGTAAAAAATGGCAGGTTGGCTTTCTTGGACTGTGAGGTCTCAGTTTCTGATAGAGGAAATTTGCAAACTGAGGTGTACCGCAAACCCACACACACAGACCAGTATTTACAGTTTGACTCCCATCACCCTCTGGAGCACAAGTTAGGAGTCATCAGGACTCTGTACCACAGAGCAGACAGCGTCCCCACTAACTCAGCAGCCAGACAGAAGGAGAAATCACACACAAAACAGGCTCTAGAGAAATGTGGATATCCTAACTGGGCCTTCCTGAAAGCAGAGAAGAAACCCAAACAGGACTCCAGCCAGCCATCAGGTGAAAAGAAGGAACCCAGACCCAGACCAGTGGTCATTCCGTATGTTGCGGGAGTTTCAGAGACATTGAGACGTTTATTTTCTAAACACAACGTCCCAGTGGCTTTTAAACCCCAAAATACATTACGACAAAGACTGGTTCATCCCAAAGATCCAGTCCCCCGGCACAAACAGAGTAATATTGTGTATGCTGTTCAGTGTCAGGAGGGCTGTGATCAGTCTTACATCGGGGAAACTAAACAGCCACTGGCCAAAAGGATGGCCCAGCACAGAAGATCAACATCATCAGGTCAGGACTCTGCGGTCTACACTCATCTCCAGGCCAGCGGTCACTCTTTCAGGGATGAAGATGTTCACATCCTTGATAGAGAGGAACAATGGTTTGAGAGAGGAGTAAAGGAGGCCATCTTTGTGAAAAGAAACCGTCCATCATTAAACAGAGGTGGAGGCCTCCGGGTTCAACTGTCCCCCACTTACAATGCTGTTATTGCTAGTATCACTCAGCCCTCTGTGAATAGCAAACAACCATCAGGGTGTTAACGATCCATCGTCAGGCTGATGGTCCTCCTTGATCATGTGAGCAGCTGGTTTCGGCTGTCATCAGCCAACTGGTTGATCCACTGTGGGAGGGTGCTATTTATAAGACTGAGCTGAACTCAGCTTCTCAGACTGAGGAAGTCTTTCGGACGAAAGACGAAACGTTTCTACAGTTGTTGTTTTTTTGCTTTGTTTTGTTTTGTTTTTTGAATGTCCAGAGGACCAGACTTAGCTTTTTTTGGATTCCTCAGTGCATGTTGAAAGCACAGATATACACTCTCCTCTGTAAGCTGAGTTTCTGTTTATGAACACCACAAACATCAACAGAGTTGTGCACAGGTTTACTTTGGTAAAAAAGACACCGTTTACATCAACAGTGCCCCTCAAACTCATATTCCTGAGGACTGTCCAAAAAAATCCCTGAGGGGACACAGTCCAACAATAACAGACAGGAAAATCAAACTTTCATGAGCCCCTAAGCAACTCTGTGAAGGTGAAGACATGTTCTGCAACTACTTCCAGAAAGCATAGTCAGTGGTACATAATCCATCATGCCATCAGCCGTTGCAGCTGAAACTCTACAGTGCAAAGAGGAAGCCATTTCTAAACAAGCTCCACAAGCTCAGACGTTTGCACTGAGCCAGGGGTCATTTAAAATACAGTGTGGCAAAATGGAAGACTGTTCTGTGGTCAGATGAGTCATGATTTGAAGTTCTTTATGGAATACTGTAATGGGATGCCATGTCATCCGGACCAGAGAGGACACGGATAGCCCAAGTTGATATCAATGCTCTGTTCAGAAGCCTGCATCACTGATGGTATGGGGTTGCATGAGCGCTTGTGGCATGGGCAGCTTGCATGTCTGGAAAGGCACCATTAATGCAGAGAACTATGTTCAGGTTCTAGAACAACATATGCTCCCATCTAGACGTCATCTCTTTCAGGGAAGACCCTGCATTTTTCAACAAGATAATGCCAGACCACATTCTGCAGCAATCACAACATCATGGCTACGTAGGAGAAGGATCCGGGTACTGAAATGTCCAGCCTGCAGTCCAGATCTTTCACCTATAGAGAACATTTGGCGCATCATAAAGAGGAAGGTGCAACAAAGAAGGCCCAAGACGATTGAACAGTTAGAGGCCTGTATTAGACATGAATGGGAGAGCATTCCTATTTCTAAACTTGAGAAACTGGTCTCCTCTGTCCCCAGACGTCTGTTGAGTGTTGTAAGAAGAAGGGGGGATGCCACACAGTGGTAAAAATGGACTTGTCCCAACTTTTTTGGGATTTGTTGACGCCATGAAATTTTGAAACAACATATTTTCCCTTAAAATGATACATTCTCTCAGTTTAAACTTTTGATCTGTGATTTGTGTTCTATTCTGAATAAAATATTAGATGTTGGCACCAATGTTCCCTCCAAGCTGCGCGCGTGCGCAATTGCACACTGCCAGCACATTCTCAGCGCACAATAAAATTTTTGCACGCATCCAAATTAAACTGAATGTTGCCAGTATGTAGGGGCGGCCGTGGTGTAGTGGTAATGGCAGTCGACCCCTGATCGGAAGGTTGGAGGTTCGAATCCCGCATCCGCCCACCATGTGTCGTTGTGTCCCTGGGCAAGACACTTAACCCAGAGTTGCTCCCGGTAGGTCTGGATGGCGCCTTGCAAGGCAGGCTACCACTATGAATGTCTGAATGAATGGGTGGATGGTTGGTATTGTAAAGCGCTTTGGGGCTCCTCACAGGGGGCTGGAAAGCGCTATATAAATAAGCTCCATTTACCATTTACCAGTATGTCCTATACGCCTTGAACGCATCACACAAGTGCGGGATCTGATTGGGTATGGTCAGCCCGCCGATCCGCCTCAACTTAAAATGATTGATGGACAGCGATTACATCCAATCACATTGAAGCTCACGTTGTTTTGACCAATCACTAACAGGAAGGTGGGTCTTAGAACAGCAAGCATGTGTGTATGCGGATTCACAGTCAGATCTTGCAGAAGACGGAGTTTGTCACACCGAGACAGGTATGTGGGTCAATTAGTGTTAAAACTACAGATTTTAAATCTTGTTGTTAGGTCAAGTAAAATCAGAGTAATGATCAATAATCCACACCATGTCTTTTATCTGAATAAAGTCAAATATCAAGCGTGTTACAACGAGAAGCTGCACACTTGCACACACACACACACGCACACACACACGCACACAGCTGAACACATAAACAATCCCCCTCCTTTCTGAAGGAGGCTCCAAGTTATTTGTCAAGCACCAAATCTGCAGGAAAAATAAGAAAAAGACGCAGAAGTTGAATGGAGGTCAGTGCACGACAAAGTCACGTGATAAAGTCAGTGAGAGCAGGGGTGAAGAAGAGGAAGATCGTTAGAAGAGGAAGAGCAGAACAAAGCCAGGTGTACAGAGGAGCAGGTCCAGAACCAAGCATCAGTTTCTGAGCTCTGCAGATGTTGACCCAGGGACCAATGGAGGAAAAAACACTTTTTTAAACTTACAGTAAAATCAATATGTTGTCAATAAAAAAAAATAATGTGGAGATTTTAAACAAAAACTCTACAAGCATTAAAATAAAAATAATCTAAATTAGATACTGTATATTTATTTGAGGCTGACAGTTTAATTAAGAAGGTTGATTTTCCCTCTGAGGAACATGAATAAATAAAGTTAAAGGGTTAAAAGGTCTAATTCAAATAAAAATAATAAAGGCTGTAGTTAAATAAAACTGTTGTTTTAGCTGCATGCATTCAGCTGGGAGCTGCAAAATCACTTATATTAAAAGCAAACTCATGGAAGTTGCTGCTGTAATCTGATTCTTTTAAAAAGCAATGTATCTTTCTATGATCCCAGATTTATAACAGGTGTGTGGCCATAGTGCGCACTCCTGATGTTGCTCATAGTCGTCCTCAGTGAGCTCAGAGAGCTTGTGTGTATGCCCAGACACATGCAAAATTAGAGGGAACATTGGTTGGCACCTCCACATCATTGCATTCAGTTTTTATTCACAATTTGTTTAGCATCCTAACTTTTTTGGAATCTGGTTTGTACATTGTTATTGTTACAGTTAAAATGCACTTTCAATAAAGTAGGTAGTGGCAAAGCTCTATGTAAATTTTATTTTGAGGTGGCTGAGGGTTGTTGTCAGCAGCTGCTGAAAGTAACTAATAAAGTAACTTGTAATCTAACTTAGTTACTTTTCAAATCAAGTAATCAGTAACTTAGTTACTTTTTCCAAGAACTAATCAGTAACTTAACTAAGTTACTTTTTCAATGCAACTATGCCATCATCGAGTAATCCAGATATTCGACAACTGTACACTATTCAGAGTCAGAGACCAGGGAGGCCATTTGTCCCAGTCAGACTTCTCCAGGGGGCCGTCATCATACCCAAGAATAATGAGAACCCAGAAAACAAAACATTCCACATACAGCACCATCAAATCACTAAAGCACTATTTAAAGACTCCAAAAAGGCTTGGGAACAAAAGACTACTTTCTGGATGTTTCAATAAAATCCACCCAGTGGCTCCTATATTATGCTAACAGACAGACATCCAAATGAATGCACACCATTACAGTTGCCCAGTCTTCATGAAAGCAGACAATAATAAAAATAATCTTATACTGTAAAACCATGATCATGAAGAAGATGCCAGACCACAAGCTGTTTTACCCAGTGTCCTCTGCAGGTTTGAGACTGAAGTGAAGCTGGTTCTGAGAGGGATGACCCGCCAGGGTGTACTTCACCATCACAGTGCCCTCTGTCGCCTCTGAACTCTGAGAATTTATTACACAATTAAAACAAACAACTTTGAAAATACATCTCCGTCAATGTTTT
>JBBPBX010074291.1:0-17613 GCA_038048925.1 Garcialebias charrua
TTTTTGTTGATTTCATGTAAGTGTATTTCACAAAAACTAAATTGTCAAAAAAAATCCTACCCTAATTTATTTTCAAGCGCATTAGCTCCATTTCATACCAGAAAGAGAACCCCAATAAAAGCTTCTATGTGGGATCTATATGTCCACCAGTGCATGAGTATGATTTCTTCTTTATTTCATGACTTTCATGCTCTTCACTTCCGCCGAGAAGGAGTGGGACTCTTGATCCCTCTCCCTACCGGTGCCTTTGGAGGAGCGGAGCTGGGAGCAGATGGGGTGGGAGCCGCGCTGGCAGGCTGGCTCTTGGGCTGAGGGATCTCAATGGGGAGTTTAGGAGGGATGATCGTTTTAGGGGTCAGAGCTGGTTTTGCCTCAGGGATTTTCTCCCCGTGGCGGTACACACTGACCTAGAGAGAGAAAAAACAAATTTGAGTCATTTCACATTTGTGTATTTTTAGTTGACAACCAAAAGCACAGCTTCGGATGGAAACATCTTTCAAGCAAACATTAAACCTAAAAAAAAAAAAAAAGTTGTGGTTGGCATTATCCTCAAGTTTTATCATATACTGTATTGTTTTTTTGAACTGAGTTCCAGCTCTGTGCCACTGTGATTACTAGAAATAAATACAATTCTGGCTGTCAGGCAATAAAAAGATCAAATTTGAGCTGCAGATGGTCAGAAGAATGTCATGGCTCTGAGTAAATCCTGTCATTTGTGGTACACAACAGGGACACTCACCACTATATCCACAGACTCCCCTCCATATTTGTTCTGGACTATCATTGTATATCTGCCAGAATTCTCCATGGAAACACCTTTGATGGTCAGGCTTGCAAACTTGCCCTGGTCTATTGAGACCACATACTGAAAATAAATAAAGAAATCAAAGGTTAAACAAGTGAGATTGGCCACACATGGAGTTAAGCAATATTTAACACTTCAACTGCTTCTCGTTTAAAAATTGATTTTTACTATTGATTTTGGTCTAACCAAAAGTACGGTAGCAGCTTTTATGTAGCTGATTGCTATCTTCCTTGACCAAAACTTGAGCACTTTTCCTACACATGCACTGGACAGAAAAATACACCAATGATGCTCCAAGTTATCTCCGGTTGTTAAAATTGTTTGTTTATGTTTATGTTTATTAAATTTGTTCATTTTTTTTACAAAAGAAACAATACAAGACAATCCCATAAATGATAATGTACAAAATATAAAAAAATGAAAGGTAGCAGAAAGAAGAATAAATCTTATTATATCTGCCCCTTTTTTCCAACAATCAGATTAAACAATAATAATCTTCAACCAACAGTACAAAATGACTAACTCTTTCTAATTTTCTAACTAATACAATACACATTACGCTATTTCATATATATTTTTTAACACATTCGTTTTGATCATTTTCTTAAATGTAAACATTGACTTGGCATTTTTAACTACATTCTCCAAGCCATTCCATAATCTAATTCCCTGGATTGAGGTAGAACGTCCCTTCAAACTAGTTCTGAATTGTGGTTTTACAAACATCTCTGTCCCCTTAAGATTATAACAACTTTGTCTTTTAACAAAATGCATTTGGATATTTAAAGGTAATGCATTATTTTGAGCCCTATACATAACTGATAAAATATTATAGTCTACCAAATCATGGAACTTCAATAACTTCAGTTGATAAAATAATGTACTTGATGGATGACAGTAATGTTTTCTAGTGATAATTCTTACAGCTCTTTTCTGTAATACAAAAATAGGCTTTGTGATTGTTTTACACGCATTCCCCCAAACATCAATACAATAGATTAAGTGTGGAACAATGATTGTGTTATACAACAAATACAGAGCTTTATCATTCAATAGGTCTCTGACTTTGTACAGTACTGCAATCGATTTAGCTATTTTTATTCTTACAGAATTTATGTGTTGTTTCCATGTCAGTTTGTCATCAATGATAACACCCAAAAACTTCACCTCACTCACTCTACAAATCTCAACACCCTCAATTTTGAGTGGAACATCAACAGTTTTCTTTTTATTACTGAATATCATGTAATTAGTTTTTTCTAGATTTAATGATAATTTATTTATTTTAAACCAAGTTTGTATCTTGACAAATTCTGTCTTTATCAATTCCAACATTTGTTCTATATCTTCACCTAAACAGAAAAATGTGGTATCATCAGCAAAAAGTACACATTTAAGGAGTCCTGACACATTTACCAAGTCATTCACATATAAAATAAATAGCTTTGGTCCAAGTACAGAGCCTTGGGGAACTCCACATGTGATATTACAGAGGTCAGATCTTACATCATTTATTTGTACAAATTGTTTCCTATCTTTCAAGTAGCTAGATACCCACTGTAATGCTGGTCCTCTAATACCATATTTGTTCAGTTTTTCAAGGAGAATGGTGTGATCAATAGTATCAAATGCTTTTTTTAAATCAACAAAAATACTGATACAATATTGTTTTTGATCGACAGCAGTAGTTATTTGTTCCATTAATTCCATGAGAGCCATTGATGTAGAGTTTTTTGCTCTAAACCCATACTGACTGTTGCTTAGAATATTTTGTTTATCTATAAATTGATCTAGTCTGTTTACAAATAGTTTTTCAAGAATTTTTGAAAACTGTGGTAACAAGGATATAGGTCTATAATTGTTGAACACACATTTATCACCATTTTTAAAAAGAGGAACTACCTTAGCTACTTTCATATTATCTGGAAATATTCCTGTTGAAAATGATAAATTACATATGTATGTAAACGGCTCAATAACATGGCTCATTATGTCCTTTACAAACATCATATCCATGTCCACCCAGTCCCTTGATCTCTTGTCTGTAAGATTTTTTACTACATTCATTATTTCCTCTTTGTTAGTTCCATTTAGAAAAATACTATTTGCACAACCTTTAATTGAATGGATCACATTATTATCTGCTTTTGGTATTTTAGCTGCAAGGCTTGATCCAACATTCACAAAATATTGATTAAATCCATTTACAATTTCATTTTCATCATGAATTTCATCGTTGTCTTTTACAAAGTATTTTGAAATACCAGTTTTTGTTTTATGATTCTTCAGGACACTATTCATTACTCGCCATGTTGCTTTCATATCACCATTACTTTTATCTAATAATTTACTATAATATTCTTTCTTATGTTTCCTTATAATCCCTACTAATTTATTTTTATACTTTTTATATTTTTCTTCAGCGCTCTGACTTCGCAATTTCAAGAAACATGAATACAAATAATTCTTTTTTTACAAGCATTTCTCAACCCTTTTGTCATCCATGGTTGATCAACCGTATTTCTCTTTGTATGATTTGTTTGCACACAATTCTTTTCATACAGAGCCTCCAAGATATTCATAAACTCATCATATGCTCTGTTCGCATCATCAACATACACATCACTCCAGTCTTGTTTATCCAGATCCTCTTTCAATTTTTCCAAAACTCTTTTTGACGTGTTTATGATCTTTTTCTTCGTTGTAACTGCTTTTGTGATGTTTTGATCATTTTTATAGATTGTGAAAACTGGTAAATGATCACTTAAGTCGGTCGTTAAGATACCACCTATCACGTCCCCATTTGTTATATTTGTGAAAATATTATCAATTATTGTGGCACTATGAGTTGTAATTCTTGTTGGCTTTGATATCAATGGATACATATTTAAACTGTACATTGAGTTTATAAATGTGCTTATGTTATTTGAATCTGTTTTATTTCCCATATCAATGTTAAAGTCTCCACACAAAAAAAACATTTTTATTAAAACTCTTCTCCATTAGCTCCAAGATTTTATCCGTGAATATTTCTATATTTGCTCCTGGTGATCTATATACACAACTTATTATTATGTTTTTATCGTTTTTGTTTATTATTTCTATTGTTATCATTTCCATAATATTATCAACTATTATTGACATTTCACTATTTAATTTACATTTTATTTCATTATTGACAAATAGAGCGACTCCACCACCTCTTTTATTATTTCTGTTCATATGATATAATTCATACCCCTCGATGTGAATATTACTTGTGTTATCATCATTGAGCCATGTCTCTGACAGCGCTATTATCGTAAAAGTTCTATTTAACTGTTTTAAGTAATCTGTTATTTTGGATATGTTTGCATTTATACTTCTGCTATTAAAGTGAATAATAGAGAGAACTCCATTTGATATATTGATGTCATTAAATTGCTCTTCATTATAATATTCGCTATCTTTTATTACAGGAAAAAAATTTGCATCAATCACATTTTGATGACAAGCTCCTTCACTGTCCAGTTTTAAAACTCTTTTAAAAACACATTTTTACTCACTGGCTTTTAGCACAGACTGATTTTGTTCTGCACTGTTTTTTATTGTTTTTATTGATCTTAATGTTTTAACAACTGTTTTATTTTTATGTGTTTAAATGTTCTTGATTTTATGTACAGCACTTTGTTGCAGCTGTGGTTGTTTTAAAGGGCTCTATAAATAAAGTAAAGTATTATTATTATTATTATTATTATTTTCAACATTATATATTTTAGGTTCTGAGTCTTCGTATGTTGTCATGTTCTAATGTATTTGTTCATTTCACTGTATATTTTATCCATTTTGAGTGTGAGTTGTTTCATTGATTTGTAATTTTTCATTTCCTGAATTCATCCAGATCCTTCAGCTCTTTTATCATTTTAGGCTGAGACTCTTCCTTTGTTTTGATAAAGATGTATCCATTTCTTGTCCATGTTGATGCTATTTTGTTCTGTTTTTTTAACAACCTTGCTTGATGTGCAATGTTTCCATTTTTTTTGTTAGATGTTCATTTATGTAAACGTTTGTTCCCTGCAGATTTTTTTTTGCTTGCATAACATAGTTTTTTATATTCCTGCTAATGAACTTGACGACTACTGACGGCCCGAATTTTTGTGATTTACTGGGCAGGGTGTGACAGAAAATTAAATCCAAATATCACATTTGAATGTCTTAATCCGAACGAAACAGAATGTGCTCAAACATTTAGGGGTGGATGTTTGTGCCATCCTTGCACTTGATCTTAGTCTGAACCTGCCGTGTGAGTGAAGGAAATAATATTAATTTATTTAATTCCTTTCACTCATACCTGCACGGTCCCATTAACGTTCTGCATAATAATGTGTTTTAATGGACAGACACTTGTAACTGAACGGTTATATTCCTATGAGGAGGGACACTTGAATTTTAATTGCCAGGAAAAAAAATTGGACTTAAGAGCTATCAACAGTGGTTATATTTAATAAACGTGTTGATAAATTCATTAATATCTAAGAGCTATGTAACTGATTTAATGTCAAACTATCACTGATTCTCGCAGTTTGAGCAATGGAAGGAAATTATTGTATGAACAATGTCTGCTAAATGATTATTTTGCTAATAAAATAAAAGCAAATCTTAGATAAAAATGTCACAAAAAGACTTAATCACCTTCTTGTTTGATACTAATTCTACTTCACTTATCACTCTGTGAGCATATTTTTGAGGTTCAGAGGAACATTTTCTGAATCTGCACACATGTCTGATTTTGTTTGTCCGTATATCCTGCAGTGTTTGCATGGACAAAGCAGAAAAGAACCGACTCTTGGGTTTGAGAACTTTTTACAAAAGACTTCTGTTCATTTTATGAACAGAATATTAACAGCTGAGAGGAAGCATAAAGATGAGGGAAAACTAGAACAAAAAATCCCCCTGAACCTGGGATTCTTGAACTTAAATGATCAAAGCTACTAGAAGCCTCAGGATGCTGTTAAAAAGCTCTTATTGTCTTGGGACAGACAATTTAGACTTTAACTGGTTAGCAAGAAAGACTAAGAGGTATCTGAAGTAGATTTGATAATATTAAATGATGGGTCTGCTCCTATTACGATACTTACTTCACCTTAAATCCATTAAAACATTCAACATTACTAAATCCTGGTTTCCTCATTCGTAAATGTGGAAAACTTAGTCTCTATAGCACGTGTCAAGCTCAAGGCCCGGGGGCCAAATGTGGCCCTCGTTAACATCTTATCTGGCCCCCAAGATGATGTTAAACATAAAATACTTTTATCCCTTGAATTTTTTCACTAATCTTTGATTATGATGTCAAAAGTGCAACAGAAAACATCAAATGAGCCAGATGAAATGCTTGTTGAGGAACCTGCAACCAAGAAAATATGTTAATGAAGATTCTGAAACTGGCTCTTAGTTTGAAAAAGTTTTAATTTTGGCCCCCTTTTGTAAGTGAGTTTGACACCCGTGCATGTTCCACACAGTCAATCACATGTAGTATCTGACTCTCTGTTTGAATCCAACTTTTTTAATTTTATTTGTTGCATAATTGGCATTATTTACTGTATGTGCAACATATTTTTCTACACTAAGATGTTTTTCAAAGCACAGACATTTTTTATGTTGGCAAATATTTGACACATAATTTTGTTCCTGAATCCATAGTCTCTACCCTGAGAGAGTAAAGACTTGGGGTGGGCAAACATTTAACCATCTGCATCTATTTTCCTGGGAGTTTAGCTTTTATCGTGAACTTCTGTTGTATCACTTACAGCAGACAGAATACTATCCGGTATCAGGATGAGAGGGACGGTAATGATGGAAGTAAACAGTTAACAGAGGCACCAACAAAATTTCAGATACATTATCATAATTACTATTGAAATTATGATGTTCTTTAAATCTTCTATTTTACTGATAAGATTACAAAGGGAGGGAGAGAAGTTCAACAGAGTCAATGAAAAAACTCTTGCCAGTTTATCAAGACAATATTCGGCAAATGGTCTAAGTCTAGGATCTGACCCTGGGCTGACTGTCACAACACCATCTAACCTTATGTGCGTTTGTGTGTCAAAGATCTGAATTTCTTAATACAACGCTTTAGGACGGACAATAATCATAATGTTTGGTGAAAATTTAAGTCTAATGGGTTCTGATCATTCTTCTTGATGTGATGAACTGGGAAAAAAGAACAGCGTGTTATTGTGGTTGTGGCTTTCAATTCCAATTTGACAAAGTCAGCTCTGCTAATTATGAAGCGCCCTGTAACTCCAGAGACTGTGGGAAAATTTAAATGCAGTCAAAGTCGCCACATAATCCAGGGACTTGGACTCAGTGTGGAAGCTCTACTGTGGTGGACAAAATTAAAGGAACATCATGTTGCATTTGTTGGATCAATACAATGATTTACCAGGCTAAATATATAATGAGGTGGGTTTCTTAGAAGGCTAAACACCTCAAAGCCAGTATGTGGCAGGTAGGAATTAACCTGTCCAATATCATATCACTCACATACAGATTGTAATCGTATGCTTCTCTTAAGCATGTTAAGTTGAATAAAGTAATATGATCAGTGTCAAAGCTGCAATAGTGGATGATTACCTGATCATCAGGTTCAACATCTGTTCCATTCTTCAGCCAAGACACCTGAGGTTTGGGGTCTCCACACACTGTGCAGGTTAAACTCAAAGTCTTTAAAAAGCAAAAAGATGACTCATATGAACATGTACACATGTACTGTAGAAGACCAAGTATCAAGCTGTACACTCTAGATGCTTACCTTCTTCTCCATAATAGTGACAACATCAGGTAGTCCTCCAATAACCTTCCCACGATCTGTAACAAATATTATCACTCAATTGTATGTCCTCATTTGTTGATAAAATAAAATAAACTCTAAGAATAGAAGTTGACTCACTTTTGTCAGCGTAAGCTTCAGCCCTGAAACACAAAGTTAGACATTTGTCAGCTTTATTTAAAGAGCACATTTAAAACAGCCCAATTTGACCAAAACATAAACTGAATTATTATTTACAAAGTAACAAATGAACAGATTGGGGAATTTATCAACCAGATTTTTGTATTCCAGTAACTGCCTCTGTTTATTGACAACACACACACTCCTTTCTAATTTTGATTAACTAGCTGTGGTCAGATGGTTTGTCAGAAGGAACTCTGGGTTCAGAGCCAAATTACCGGTACATTATACTGTTTAGAGTTTTCCAGCTCTATTTTTTTTCTTGGAAAGAAAAAATGATTTTGTTTGGTAAGGGCTGTCAGAGCAGCATGAAGGGACCACAGGTCAGCTTCCAGACCAGATGGCTGGAGGAACTTTGTTCTCCACTTGGCATGTTGATGCTCACTCAAAAGGGCAGCAGGGTGTCACTTGTTTCGATGCATTTGTAAAATCTTGAGCTTGAATGTCTCTCTTTGAATGTCAATTAGAAATGGGATTTGGTCAGTTTCTACCGGTACTTTGCCTGCGGAAGTATGGAGTCCCCCCCCCCCTTTTTTTTTTTAAATGGATGTACAAAATGCACTGAGTGAGGTTTGCTTTAGCCTAATTAAGCAAAAGACCACATATATCTCTGTTACCCAACAGCTTTTATTTAGAAACTTTAGTTTTACCTCCTGATTTTATATTGAAGTTCTTCCCCACGTCAGGTTGGCTCTAACACGTTTTATTTTATTTTATCACAGCTGTATACTACAGCATTCCATGCTTATGCTCAGATTCTGCATTAAACCATGAACACTTCATCAGAAAAAAATCCCAAATAAGTACCAAAATTAATACAGATAATTAATATAAACTCCCAAATCCTCTGAAACTAGCACTACAAAAAAAGTTTATTATTGGTATATTGTTGTTATTATTATTGTTGTTGTTGTTGTTGTTGTTGTTGTTGTTGTTGTTGTTGTTGTTGTTGTTGGTGTTGTTGTTGTTGTTGTTGTTGTTGTTGTTGTTGTTGTTGTTACATTATTATTTATTATTATNTTTTTTTACTTGTTCAAAAATTATAAACAGGGAGTAGACATGGGTGACCTTTGACCACCTGGGCTTATCCACCAGATCCATTCTGTTTATATTTATGTTTTTAGTCAGATCTTAATCTGAATTAAAACTGTTATTAGATTAATAAAAAGCAGCTAAATAAATACCTTTTAGGCGGTTTAATTTTTACAACTGTCCAAAGAAGTCCAAAATTTGAATCTTTCTTTGTAAAATTTCTGATTTGTTAATCTAAAGAAGTTAAGTCTGGTCCTCTGGACATTCAAAACAAAACAAAACAAAAAAATTGTAGAAACGTTTCGTCTTTCGTCCGAAAGACTTCCTCAGTCTGAGGTGCTGTATTCAGCTCAGTCTTATAAATAGCACCCTCTCACAGTGTTACACAACCAGTTGGCTGATGACAGCCTGAAACCAGCTGCTCACATGATCAAGGAGGACCATCAGCCTAACGATGGATCGTTAGCACCCTGATGGTTGTTTGCTATTCACAGAGGGCTGAGTGATACTAGCAATAACAGCATTGTAAGAGGGGGACAGTTGAACCCGGAGGCCTCCACCTCTGTTTTTTTCACAAAGATGGCCTCCTTTACTCCTCTCTCAAACCATCGTTCCTCTCTATCAAGGATGTGAACATCTTCATCCCTGAAAGAGTGACCGCTGGCCTGGAGATGAGTGTAGACTGCAGAGTCCTGACCTGATGATGTTGATCTTCTGTGCTGGGCCATCCTTTTGGCCAGTGGCTGTTTAGTTTCCCCGATATAAGACTGATCACAGCCCTCCTGACACTGAACAGCATACACAATATTACTCTGTTTGTGCCGGGGGACTGGATCTTTGGGATGAACCAGTCTTTGCCGTAATGTATTTGAGGGTTTAAAAGTCACTGGGACGTAGTGTTTACACGTGTGTTTAAACATATTGTCTGTTTCAAACCGCTGGAACCCCCTTAACTAAAATGCATCATCTGCTCTGATAATCTGTTTGGTAAATAAACAGAAACGGAGTCTGCCAGCGGCGCGGACATTTTTATTTTTAATAAATTTACCTTCCATTTGACCGATATGTGGACGTGAAAGCGTCTCCTCCTCTCACGTTTCAGATATTCATCGGAACCATGTGCGAAACTCCATCCGAGCGCGGAGTGAAAACTTCCTGTTTTAAAAAGTCACGTGATCAGTGAAGATCGGAGTGGGGTGTTCAAGTCATACCAGGTGGTCGGAATTCCTACATCCAAGCAATCCCGACAAAAAAAAAACCTGGCGGTTTCTCGAATAAGAATGTTAAAATGTTTCCTACAGCTGCTTGAACTTTCGTAGGTTTTAAAATTCTGACATTTGTGTAGAAAAATCCAGTTTGTAGGTTAATTAGATTTAGTTTAGTCCATATAGTTGCCATTCGCCCCTTGAACCATCTTCCGAGGTCATTTGAACGCAGCAGGAGCTTGATGGGATAAACACTATCTATGGATGGGATGCTGAAAAAAAATGGCAACCCGTTATTTTGATAAAGGTTTATTTTTTTTTACACCAAAAAAGTAAATTAAATAAAAGCATTACCTTTCAATCTAAAACTGAAAATTTATTTACTATACCATATCATTTTACTTCTAAAGCACTTTAAAACAGCAACAAAGTGAGCCGTTCATGCAAAGCCAGGAGAACATCAGTAGCTGCAACATTCATGGTGATGTGCTGTACATGAGTGCTGCATCAAAATACCTAGTCCTTTATCCTTAGACTCCTTTATCAGTGCCCTTCGGTTCATTACTGACTCGTTATCGCACTCATCACTGTGAGCTTTACGTCAAATCTAGCTGGTCATCTCTCCGCACTCGCAGATACTCACTGGATATCCTTCATCTACAAGACCCTCCTAAACCTAGTCCCGTCATACCTTACCTCCTTAATACAAACATCAGTCATTACTCCCTGTGCTCTAACGATCTAGTCCTCCTGTCAGAACTGAACTAGGAAAAAGAGCGTTCAGCTTCGCCGTCCCCTCAGCCTGGAACAACTGATCTGAAACTCAACATTCATCTCTCCTGGTTCCTATCAGAGTCAGAGACTGACATGGTTCCTATGTCAACCGTATTAGAAGCAGTTAAGTATGGTCATGTTCCCAACCATATATATATATACACAGTATACATATGTATATACATCAAAATACAGTACCTAGTCCTTATGGTACGTCCTGACCAAACGCGTTTTCAACTGCAGAAGCGTCCAGTTTACATGCAAAGTCAATGGGGGACACACCTCCAGCCGCGTCTTGGCGTCGGGCGTCACGTCACGTGCGTGTTGAGCGTGCTGGAAAACGTTTTCCGTGCACGTGAACCCGTGTCAGCCTCCAAAGCAGCATTGATCATTGCTGAAGTTTTCGCCGTTCAAACGCCGTTTTTGGTTGATCAGGGAGAGTCGGGGGGGGGAGAGAGTCCCTATGTGAGGCGGAAACGAGGGGACGGGTATTGCGAGACTGGCGGAGTGCAGTGAGGAACTCTGTGTACCAGTAAGCCCCCCCCCTCGCCGCCACAGCTTCTCGTTCTGGTCAGGACAGCACTGGGTCCAGTGCGTCCACTTGCGTGCGTGACAAGCCTTTTTGCCGTTGAAAAGTTGTTTGGTCGGGACGTGCCATTAGACTCCATTTATCACGGTGCCCTTCGGTTCATTACTGACTCGTTATGTGTAATTCATACATACACACATCTGATATATATATATATATATATCGGTAAATATATAAATAGTTAACAGAAGCTGGTACAAAGTAAAGCAGAAAATAAAACTCCAGATGAGAAAACATAAAGGCTTTTATTTAATTGGTACAAAATGTTAATATTTACAGTTCGAGGAAATTGACTTTAATACATAACCACCTTTTCTGACTCATGCAAAGTGATCAGAAGTGATTTCATGATTCTCCTCCTCTCGTCGTCTGCATCAGAAGAGTCCGGGCTGAGAGGGAAACCTTGACCTCTTTTATTTGACACGTGTCGTTTTTTAAAAAAAAAAAGCAGCCACGCTTCTTCAGCTTCGCGACACGCTAACAGTCTTTGAGGATGGAGGAGGTAGCGAGGAACAATATGAAATCAATCCTCCACGGCACCTTCCTTTAGTTTCTTCTTCTTCTTCTTGGACTTTGTTGGCACCTGAAGAAAAACAACAATTAACACCGACACGACTCGGTTCATCGATCACTGAAACCCTGAACGGCCTCACCTCCTCTGTAGTTTCCTCTGGCTCCGCCTCCTCCTCCACTGTCACCTTCTTCTCTTTCTTCTTCTTCTTTTTCTCTTTTTTCACCTCCTCTGCAGACGGCGTTTCAGGCGCAGTCTCTGCGTCGCTCTCCTCTCGTTTCCTCTGCAGGTCAAAGGTCAAGAGTCACCACAAGATTCACCTATGTTCAGATTTTATTTTGTCAGGACATCCACTTGGCCTGATTAAAAATTTAAAGTTTACCTTCGCTGAAGAGTCGTCCGGCTCTTTCTTCACTGAAACGCTGTCAACAAAAAAACAAAAAACAAACTCAACTTCTGAAGCAAAACGCAAGAGATTTTGTCAGGTTTTTAATTTTGAGTATTTTGGCTACTGCAGGCTCCTGTAGAGACGAAAACAGAAGAAGAGGGGCAACTGTCTGCAGACAAGACAAGTTCTTCCTGGTACCTGTAGTCCACGTACTCCTTCCAGTCCGTCGGCGTGCTGGCGTTTGGCTTCCCGTGTTTGTCCAGAAGCCCCTTCTGGACCATCATCTTCTTCATGCTCGCCTGAATAAAAACAACACCTTCAGTAAACACCTTGTTTTATTGCCTGAAGGTGACAGAGAGCGCAGCAGCTGTACCTTCGGTCCCAGACCCCACTTCCGTGGGTACGTGTCCCGCTCCATGATGACCCTCTTGATTTTGGCCACGACGCCGTGGTCGCAGGTGGAGATGACGGCCGTGGTCATCAGAGCCACCGCTGCAGGAGAAGAACCCAGTTAGAAGATGTGCTCCAGCTCGGAGTCAGACAGGTTGGAGGCGGTGACGCCATCAGAGAGAAGGGTTGTAAGAAAGCAAGTCATCGCAGCTCGAAGGCTGCTTCGTTTCTTCAGCTCATCATGCGGCTTCGACCCGTCTGAGCGGGACCAGAACCCCGGCTCACCTGTGCAGATGGCTTCGCCTTTGGACGTGATCACCACGATGTCCTGGTTCATCTCGATGCCGTCTTCGTACCTCAGAAGACCAGGAAGTAAAATCTTTGCCCCGTAGCAGATGGCGTTCACCTGCGAACAGTCACGAGGTTCTTCTCTCAGCTGAAACCGTTCATTCACACCAAAACCAGACGAGACGGGTTCCTATTGGACTCACGGCGCTGTCCTTCATCACGAGCCGGCGGTACGACACCAGCAGCTTCTCCAGAGGGAAGATGACCCTCCTCAGGTACGTCTCGTCCTTGTTGTGGTCGAACTGCCACTGAGCATCTAGAACATCGTGCATGGTCACCATGTTGTCCTGGAAACACAGACGTCCTGTTAGCAGCACGAGCCTCAGAGGGCGCCACAGAGCGCGCCGTCACGTCTCCACTGCTGTCCTTTGTCCTTTACCAAAGTTTAATTACCGACTCTGCACCGAGCAGCAGAGCCGGACTCAACACTTTGGACCTCAGAGTAGAAAACAGGAAGTGGTACCAACCTTCTCGCCCAGAACTCCGGACCGGACTCTCCGCAGCTCCTGCATCTGACCCCCGACCCCGAGCAGCAGTCCCATGTGAACGCACAGAGTCCGGATGTAGGTTCCTGCTTCACAGCTGACCCAGAAGATCCCTGAAAACCAGATCAGGTCAGCGGTTCTGAAGGATCCACCGTCCTGCAGGTTGAAAACATCTCGTGTGTCGGTCCTCACCCAGCCTCTTCTCAGGATTGTACTCGAGCAGTTTGCTCTCGTAGATCGTTCGAACCCGGAGTTGGCGTTTCACGGCGGCGATCAGCGGCGGGCGTTGGAACAGAGCGCCGGTCAGTGTCTCGATGGCCTGAGGACGCAAGAGAGTGACCGTAAGAAATGACCGGCGAGAACTCTGCAATAACGCGTCTGTAACAGAGGAACATGTGAAGAACTGTGACGGTTTAATCTGACTCGAACTGAAACGTGGAGTTTAACACTTTTAGCCCAGAGACAAACAGCTGATGGTTCTGCTTCGTGCGGTACTGACCCGGGCCAGAGTGTGTTCGCTCTCGATGGCGTTGTGCAGCCGAACGATTCCCACGTATTCTTTACCTGGAGGGGAACATCAAAGAGACAACCATTAGTATAATTAAAAAATAAAAAGTTTACTAAATGACTCAATTATGTATTTTGTATGAAAGCAGGCCGTTTTTATTTTATGGTTCAACAACAGATCAAGGTTAAAACATTGAGTTTGTCCACAAATGAACTCAGCAGACGAACTGATCGACCCATCATAGATATATTATTTAAACTTTATTTATACAGGTAGTCTCATTGAGTCAGGTTTTATTCATCCTTATTCAGGAAGACCAGTTCACACATGAGCCAGATGTGGCCCCCAGACCACTAGTTGGATAACCCTCGTCTACGTCAGATTAAAAACAAGTTAGTATTACGAGGTAAGCAGGCTCTTATTAATTCACATCAAATCTTATATTTATTTATAGTCAACCCTCCAAGCAATTAGCCGGGTTAAAACCAGACCCTTGTCCTTCACTTCGCTTCAGACTAGGTTCTGGACTTTCTCCATTGAGAACAGATTCTTGCTGGAGGCGTGGCCTCTGCTGATGGCTGCTCCCCCGTGGTCTGCTGAACTTGACTTCAGCTCCGCCTCCTGCTGAATTTTCTCTCGCTGCCTTTGCATATTCTTTTATATGTTAACAAAACGTTCTAATAAAATAAAACCATGGATCGCTGGTCCAACACACCAGAAGACCAGGAAATCTGATGGGACTCGGGCAGCAACTTAAAAACAGAGTTTAATTCTCTCGTGACAACCTGAGACATTTCCTCATCAGCGGAGGGAGAGGAGGGAGCGAGCGATCACTTGACTTTTGGCAAAAAAACAAAAGAAAACTCCAGATAAGGGATTAAGAAGGGGAAATTAATACATTTGTGTCACATATAAAACAGTCCTGCATCGCTTTGAATGAGAACATGCGAATGCTCGCTGGCTGCGCGCTGGGACAGGTGGGGGCGTGGGTTAGGGGCCAAAAACTCCGCCCCTTCTGTTCTCTGATTGGTCCGGTCAAAAATCAGCCGGAGAAATCGTAGTCTATGGGAGAAGTCCCAGACTGTGCAGGAAGGCGAGGGCCAGGCTACAAAGCAATAAAAATTAGGTGTTTCTTCAAATTTTGTTTTTGCAGGGACGTCGACGGTCCACTCTTTTGGTTCCACGAGGCATTTCCACTGAACCACAGGGCTGCTAGTTACAAGCCAGAATCCTAAAATGCTGCAAAACAGGCAGGAAGCTTTGACTGATGGAGAAGTTTTAAAACATTATGAACTTTTCTGTTCGAGCCGTTTATGGAATTAAGGTAAAACTTAAAATTCTCCACACCACAGAACCCTCCAAACACATCTTGGTTTTTTCAATACGTGCGGAGAAGTTTGAAACTCTGCAAAAAATTAATTCAATGAGCAGATTAACAACTAAAACCTGCAGAGCCGACCCAGAGGATCCGTTTAACTGCGAGTCCACCGGGGGTGAAACAGACGTTTAGAGCTCATACCGGCGCTCTGCTGGGACTTGACCATTCGCGTGGCCCGATCGATGCAGACTATGAGGCAGCCGGTGACCTTCGGGTCGAGCGTTCCGCTGTGACCCGTCTTCTCCACCCGCAGAATCCTCCGGATCCACGCCACCACCTCATGAGACGACGGGTTGGCCGGTTTGTCCAGGTTAATGAAACCTGACCTGTGGGAGCAAACAAGTCAGTACTTGACCAGAACCACACGACCTGAAGGTTCTGCTAGAACACACTTGACATAGTCGGAGATGTTCCTCTTCAGAGGGTTGCTGCCGTTCGCTAGGGGGGTGTAGTGAGCAGTCCGGATGTTCAACTTGTCAAAATTCTGTAAGTAGCAAAGCAGGTGAGGTTTCAGCGCAGGTTCTTGACGCGGCGCCTCGAGTACAAACACTTCAAATGTGATCAGAATAAAAAATCATCTTGGCTGGTGGCGAGTCAAGTCATTTCTCCGCAACGTTCCCGGGCGTGGTCCGACAGAACGCCGGACAACGCCGGCAACGGAGCGGAGATGCTCTGCTCCAGAACGGAACCAGAGACAAAGACTGAAACTCGACCGCGGCACTCAGAGAATGGATAAACCGGATCATCATGTCACAGTTTGAAGTATTAAGGATGTCGCGCCGACCCCGAGAGGTGACCCACCTTTAACAGGAGCGGCCACTGAGACGTGTCCAAAGACGCAGCTTTGGCTTCTGGACGGATGAAGAAGTCTCCGCTCTGCTGGATCTCCTGTTAAATCAAAACTAATCAGAAAAAGAATCGACAAATAAATCTGAAATCTGAACGGTTAACAAAAGTTCTCACAAACCCCAACTTCCTCTTCGCTGACTTTCTTTGCCTTCTTTTTCTTCTTCTTCACCGACGCTGAAAATATAAAAATGCTTTTATATATGTATTAGTAAAAATAGACACTTTTTCTATTGTACTTTTTATTTTATCATATTCGTTATCTCTTATTTAAATTGGACTCCCGAGTCTGTAATAAAGCTATCATCTATCTGGAAATAAACCAAAAACAAATAATTATTTAGTTCCCACAACAATCAGAACTTGGAGACACTTTTCACCAATGATTGATCCAAATTACTATATTTAAAAACGCTGCAGCTGCTATTTTTAAAGCTACTCTCAAGAGGAATGTATAAATTAAGAAATGGTTCGGATTAACTCAATCAACATGCTGACATTTTTAGACTTTCAGGGAGGGGGGGAAAAAAACATGGTGGGACTTCTGCCACGCGGTCGGTGCCCTCGTGCACAAATTCTGGCTCTAAGAAAAATGCACGGTGGCGATTTTATAGCTTCGTTTTTTCATAACAAATATGAAGCAAGTTCATGTGTTTAACAATCTTTAGCTACAGCCAACAGACCGTTAGCCTGTTAAGCTAACACCCTGCTGGTTAGCTGCGCACGTGGCCCGGGCCTACAGCACGTGGTCATCGCTGCACGCGCCTGCTAACGTCTCAAGCTAACAACTCTGGAACAGGACCATGCTGCTAACAGAGCGACACCACTGGCAGTAACATGCTCTTAACATGACCACACTGCTACCACACTGCTAACAGGACCATGCTATAACAGAACCACACTGCTAACAGGACCAGGCTATAACAGTACCATACTGTTAACAGGACCACACTGCTACCACACTGCTAACAGGACCAGGCTATAACAGTACCATGCTGCTAACAGAACCACTCTGCTAACAGTACCATGCTACTAACAGAACCACACTGCTAACAGTACCATGCTACTAACAGAACCACACTGCTAACAGTACCATGCTATAACAGAACCACACTGCTAACAGGACCAGGCTATAACAGTACCATGCTGCTAACAGAACCACTCTGCTATAGGACCATGCTACTAACAGTAACAGTGTTTTTATAACACTCTTTTTATTTTAATTGCTTTTGTTATATATTTTTGTCTGTACTCTATGTGTTGTCTGTCTTCAACAAGTCTCTTGAAAATGAGTCCTTGTGACTCAATGTGACTATTAATAAAGTTTAAATAAAATAAAATAGTTCCATTGTGGAACCCCCCC
>JBBPBX010074294.1:0-17612 GCA_038048925.1 Garcialebias charrua
TATATATATATACTGTATATTTTTTTTATGGGAGATGCATCGTAACCGTGAAACGTTGTAACTCGAGACAGTCGTAAGTCCAGGACTACCTGTATATGAATTTTTCTGTTCAGTGCCCTGAGATGGCTTCTGTTGCGACTTGGGGCTATATAAATTAACTGAATTGAATTGAACTGAATTTAAACAATGTTTCTAAACTCTAAATGCTCTAAAAGAGCACAGCATGTCATGATCTCCACTCTCTCTGCCACACTCAGTTCTCTGCTGCAGAGCAGAGATCATGACATGCTACTGGAGGGAACTTCTCCCTGCACCTGTGGGTTGCACACAGGTGCAGCAGGTGCTAAATAATTGTAAATAATGTATTTTAAATTAAAAAAATTCATGCAGCTCTTGAAGCTCATCCATCAATCAGCCAGTTGTGTCATGTCCAATCTTACTTTGAAAAACCGTGAAAAAACGAGTCTGTGAAAGTCAAACCACAAAGTAGTGAGGGACTGCTGTGATTGATTAAGCTAAACTAAATGTTATCAACGTCCTAGACCTTTGTAGTGTAAATAACTTTTATCAGTCTGCCAAAGTACCGTACTTTGGTCCCTCAAATGCCAGTAAATTTTGTTGGCTCAGATGCACAACAGAGAAACAATAAGCAAATAACATTTCACGTTTTACTGGAACCCAATGTTTTTATTTGTTTAATACTGGATTTTAAAGTATTAGTTGTGGTTATAGAGCCTAACCTCTATTCAAAACCACATATAGCAAATACCAAAATGAAATTATCTAAGTCTTTCAGAATTTTGTACTGTATAAGATAATTATTGGAACTGAAATGCTTATATTGAACGGTAAAACTTACCTGTAATGCCAGAAATGCTATAAATCAGAGAGTCAGAGTCAGAGTCAGAGAGAATTTATTGTCATTTGCACCGCATGTAGTACATGTGTTGAAAACGAGATTATGTACACAGGGTCCCAGTTACATCCAACAACAAATGCAAGAGAAAAACAATAATAACATCTAGGATTAACTAAGAGAGACATCAGCTAGTAATACACTAAGCCCTAATGTAGTAGAAAAACATCATTATAAACAGCAGCACGAACATGAGCAGATGGTCACAGATGAACGCAGCAACAAGAAACAGATCAGCATCAGCATGATGTGACATTTTGCAGTGTTTATTCTTATTATTTATTTATTCATGAGTCTGACAGCCTCAGGGTAGAAGCTGTTCCTCAGTCTAGTGGTTCTACATTTGATGCTCCTCAACCTCCGTCCCGAGGGGAGTGGTGCAAAGAGTGAGTGTCTGAGTCAGAGTCAGAGTCAGAGAGAATTTATTGTCATTTGCACCGCATGTAGTACATGTGTTGAAAACGAGATTATGTACACAGGGTCCCAGTTACATCCAACAACAAATGCAAGAGAAATACAATAATAACATCTAGGATTAACTAAGAGAGACATCACATCAGCTAGTAATACACTAAGCCCTAATGTAGTAGAAAAACATCATTATAAACAGCAGCACGAACATGAGCAGATGGTCACAGATGAACGCAGCAACAAGAAACAGATCAGTATCAACATGATGTGACATTTTGCAGTGTTTATTCTTATTATTTATTTATTCATGAGTCTGACAGCCTCAGGGTAGAAGCTGTTCCTCAGTCTAGTGGTTCTACATTTGATGCTCCTCAACCTCCGTCCCGAGGGGAGTGGTGCAAAGAGTGAGTGTGCTGGGTGAGTGAGGTCTTTCATGATGCAGGTGGCTCTTTTTCTGCATCTGGAGGTGTAAATGTCTGTGATGGTGGGGAGACTGACTCCCACAGACTTCTGTGCAGCCTTCACCACTCTTTGTAGAGCTTTCCTCTCTGCAACTGTGCAGCCTCCATGCCACACGTTGATGCTGGAGCACAGGACGCTCTCCACTGCACACCTGTAGAACGAGGTGAGGACTGAGCTTCTCAGACCGGCTCGTCTCAGCCGTCTGAGGAAGTAGAGTCTCTGATGACCTTTCTTGATCAGGCTGGTGGTGTTATTGCTCCAGCTGAGGTTATCATTCATGTGTACACCCAGGTATTTGTAGCTGGAGACCACCTCCACCGCAGATCCACCTATATACAGTGGGGTGTGGGTGTGTTTGTTCCTTCTGAAGTCCACAATCATCTCCTTCGTCTTCTTCACATTCATGTGAAGGTTATTCTCTTTGCACCAACTCTCCAGATGTTCCACCTCCTGTCTGTAGCTGGATTCATCATTATCTGTGATGCATCCCACCACAGCTGTATCATCTGCAAACTTAACAATATGACAGCCTGGATGTGTGGCTGTACAATCATATGTGAGCAGAGTAAACAGAAGAGGGCTCAGCACACATCCCTGAGGAGAGCCAGTGCTGAGGGTGATGGTGGAGGAGGAGAAGTTGTGGATCTTCACGGACTGTGGTCTGTTTGTTAAGAAGTCTAAGACCCAGTTACAAATAGAGGGGCTTAGTCCAAGTGTGGATAGTTTGTCTATCAGAGTTTGGGGGATCATGGTGTTGAAGGCAGATGTGAAGTCCACAAAGAGCAGACGCACGTATGAGTCCTTCTGATCCAGGTGGGTGAGAGCAGTGTGGACCACGGAGGAGATGGCGTCCTCTGTTGATCGGTTCTCACGGTATGCATATTGATGAGGGTCCTCGTTGATGTTGACGGCTGTCTTGATGTGGGACATGACCAGTTTCTCAAAACATTTAGCGACTATCGGGGTGAGGGCCACCGGTCTATAGTCATTCAGACCAGTCACTGTGGAGCTTTTTGGGACTGGGATGATGGTGGCAGTCTTCAGGCAGGTGGGAACTGACTCCAGTGCAAGTGAGGTGGTGAAGATGTCAGCCAGCACCTCACAGAGCTGGTCCGCACATTCCTTCAGAACTTTCCCTGGGATGTTGTCTGGACCCGTAGCTTTATGAGGGTTGATCCTTCTGAGACTGCCTCTCACTTCTGCTGCGGTCACTTTGAGGTGCTCCTCGTCTGGTGATGAGGTGAGTCTGGTGCTAGTTGGTCTGTTTGGATCATCAAAACGTGCATAAAACTTATTGAGGGCATCAGGCAGGGATGGGTCCCTGGGGCATTGTTTGCTTTTGCCCTTGTAGTCTGTTAAGCATTTGATGCCCTGCCACATGCTCCGTGGATCATGTGAGGTGAACTGTCCCTCGATCCTCTGTGCATACGCGGCTTTGGCCTTCTTTATGCCATCATCCAGTTCTCTCCTGCACTTTCTCAACTCCTCAGTGTCTTTAGACTTGAATGCAGTGTCCCTGGCTGCCAGCAGGGTGCGGACATCCTTATTTAGCCAGGGTTTTTGATTGGGGTAAAATTTAACACACTTTCTTATGGATACATTTTCAGCACATGTACTGATGTAACCCAGGACAGAGGAAGCATAAAGTTCCAGGTCAACTGAATTTCCATTCGTAGCTGCCTCTTTGAAGACAGACCAGTTTGTGTTTTCAAAGCAGTCTCTTAGCATGGGGGAACTATCTTGGCGCCACAATGTGATCACTCTTTGTTCTGGCATCGAACGTCGGAGTGGGGGGAGCTGTCTAGGGACCAATAACTGGTAAATAATAACTGGTAAATAATAAATGGTTGAATGAATGAGAATTTCATATAAAATAAATATAGTCCATTTCATTAAACGTAATAGAGCTGTTACAATAATCCATAAAACTTTGTATGAACATAAAAATAATGCTTTATATATTCTAGATCTTAAAAATTTACATTTGTTGTGTTTCTTTAACAATGGAAATTATTTTTCAGGTTGTGAACAAGTCTTTGAAAAAGACCAATACAATTTAAGAGGGTTATTTTTATTTTTATTTAGTCCATGTAAAACCCATCTGGAATGTAGACATGATTGAGTTCTTGGAGTCAATGTCTTGGATGGTTTTAGTGGTGAGATGAAAACTAAGAAAATTAGTATTTCAGTTTAAAAAAACATTTAAAATCCAAATTATTAGATATAATGTAGAGGTATTAAGATTGTAAATCCTCTAAGATTAGGTAAATTATTTAATGAGTCTGTAAGTAAATAGGCTATGACTTCAGCTTACTCATTTCGCAGTTGATGTGTGTTGTTGAAAAAAGTATTGATTTTAATTGCATCATTGAAAATAAACAAAACTATTTAAACATTCTGGCATGCTTTTAATTGGGGGAGTTAGAAGAAGAGGTACAACCCACTGCCTGTTGAGGAAAATAAGAGTCCCGATCTGAGAGAAAGCCTTTACAGCAAAGATGGGATCAGGCGGAAGAGTGTGTTGGGTTCAGCTGTGGCTCATGGCCACGCTGACATTTTTCTTTCAGATTTCCCCAAGTGCTGGATCACCACTGTAAGTAGACCTCCCTGACCTTTACACGTTTCTTCTTGATGCATCGTGTTGTACTGTTAGATACTGATAATGATATGTTTTAAATAACAAACTGCATACCAGTCACACATTCGTTTGGCAATATAAACACACTAATATTGCTTCACTTTCAATATAATTTAATGAAACACGTATTATTACATAATTAAAATGTGCAACATTAAATATTATGGTAGTGCATGAAAATTACGCATTTAAAAGTTAGCTTTCCTTTACCTTTGAAATATTTTAGCAGTTTCTATTAAAACAAACATTAATAGCCAATTTTGTTCCTCGTACTGTCATATTTTCATATTTTTGCATACCATCAGGTGGTTTGGCCAAACCAACTGAAAGACAAGATTACCAGTAATAAATAAAAAAAGCATGTTGTTCCCCTACCTTAAATTTAACGCTTTAACTCATTTCTAATACTTGTATTTTTAACATCTACTTTTATCTGTGTACATTTCTAACTAACACGATTTTTTTTGTTTAAGAGTTGAGCATACAATATTATAGACTACTGGTAAATATTGGCAACTTTTGCATTTTGTGTAAGGGAACCTAAACTGTGAAAATGTAAAAATAAATAAATAAATATAGCATATGTATATTTTATTGTGACTTTGCTCAACGGTGCCTTTCACCACAAACCTCAAACAGACCTGAAAACAAACATGAAATTTTGTACTGACCCAATTCTTGCAGATGGTCAATGCCAGTAAGAAATTACCAATTTCTGTCTGGATAAATATTGAACTCCACAGTCCTTCTTTTTTGAAAGCCTACTATGTATTATTTTATTCATTCTTCTTTTTTTAGCAACATTATTAATGTTCTAAAATCACACTAATGTATTTGTTTAGCCTGCCCATGTTAATGAAGAAGCCCTAAATCCACGGCGCATGAATGTGAACTATCCAACGTAAAACTAATTTTACCACTGCAACACACACTGGATATCCTTATATTTAAGGCTGATTTCAAAACAAAACTCCATTAAATCTTGACCAGTTTCTTTGAGGGAGGAACCTTGTTGTCTGTGAGGTAACACTACATACAATACCGTTTTATTACGAGGGAACCCAAAAGTATTGCGTGGGAACGCAAAAGTAAAAAAATATCCACCATGTCCCCTCCAGGGTTCTGTAGTAACCTACTCATCTGGAAGTTTTTTTTTAAACCATCCAGAGCCTTTAACAGCTCCTCTATGAACTCCTCACAAAATTCTTCTTTCCTCATCTTCAACCATTTGGTCTTTTTCTCTGATTTTACTATTTTTCTCTTCTTCACAACAGCATCAAAATGTGTGTGCGATTGGTGAAGCACCCACACCTGTCTCCACCCTCATTTTCCCCACTCTGGGCCTTTGAGCAAGCTCCTTAACCCCCACAATCTACTCTCCCGGGCACCCTAGATAGTATCTCTCTGCCCCACACAGAAAGCTGTGGTAGCTTGGTGGTCTGTGGTTGCATCAGGAAGGGCATTCGGTGTAAAAACAATTACCGTACTTTTCGGGGTACAACACACAGTTTTTTTACTAATTTGAAAGTCCTGCGGCTTATACGCCAAAGCGTGTTATTTATGGTGAGAGGACGCCTGCTTACCTGAGGCTGAGAGGACGCTGGCGTTGTTTTGTTCGCCGCTTCTCCGTCTGGATTATTTTTTCCCACAACTTTAGTCATTGTTGTGGATAAATTGTGGCTTCGGATGATGTTTTTTTTGCTGCTCGGGGGACTCTGCTATTTTATATTCCTGCTACTGTGTGATGCCGTGTCTCCCTCCTCAGCTAGCGTGATGCTAAGCTACTCTGCTGGAGAGCTGTTGAGCCTTAATAACAGCAATGTCCATCTGGATCCTCTGGACGTTGCCGTCATCAAAAGGCTGGGTCTTTTTCGACGTCCTCCGTATGTCCACAGAAGCTCCCGGAGAAAGCATATTTTTAATCGGACTGGGTCCACCATACCGGTCATTTGGTCAGCTGGGCGTTCTGGCGCATGGCGCTTACGTCATCAGAGCACTGTGGCTCATGGGATTTGTAGTCCTGACGTGACTACAGCAGTTCCTGCGTCTTCTCGAGCGCAGGATGGAAAACGTGGAGTGGATTTTAACCTTCTCAAGCCTATTAAAAAACACATGACTTCACCTTACCTTAAAATAGAACTTTTCAATGTGCAGTCATTGACTAATAAAGCAAGCCTCATCCAGGAGCACATTCTGGATAAGGATTTGGATATTATGTGCCTTACAGAGACTTGGCATCAGCCGAACAGTTTTTCTGCTCTCAATGAGGCATGTCCTGCTGGATATAAATATCTCCAGAGAGCACGGAGTTTAGGCCGTGGCGGTGGTCTAGCCGTCATTTTTAAAGACCATCTGGACCTTTTACCTGTGACTCTGTCTGAGTTGTCCTCCTTTGAGTGTTTGGCTTTCTCCTCCAAAACACCAAACTCAATGAAAGTGCTCCTCATTTATAGGCCCCCTAAATCTCATCCTTCCTTTTTTGCTGAAATGTCAGAGACTCTGTCAATGTTCTGTTCCACAACCACTAACTTACTCATACTCGGGGATCTCAACATTCATGTTGATACACCTACTAATCATCTAGCTGCTGAATTCCTTCAACTTTTGGACTGTATGGACTTGGAACAACATGTCAAGCTTCCAACACATTCTCGTGGCCACACCCTGGACTTAGTCATTACAAACTCTCTAACTGTGCCTCATCTCTCAGCATATGACATGGGTGTATCCGATCACAAAGTCATCTACATGGAGCTTCCTTTCCTGAACAGTACCATCAAACCAAAGCGACAAATTTCTTTTAGAAATCTGAAAAACATCAATCCTGAACTTCTAGCAGCTGATCTTAAGGTCCTCGTTCCTGTCTCCATTCCAGCTTCCCTCAATGCAGTGGACTTCTACAACATCAGCCTCTCCAGCATCTTAGACCAACATGCTCCTGTCAGAGAGAGGACAGTTGCCTTTTCACGCTCAGCTCCCTGGTTTACCCCAGAGCTGAGGAAAATGAAGACAGCTGGTCGAGTGCTTGAGAGACGCTTCTTGGCTTCTGGTCTGCTAGCTCACAAGCTAGCTTATACAGAGCATCGTAAGATGTATGCTAGGTCCCTCAAAAACTCTCGAACTTTATTTTACTCATCTATAATTTCTGATAACCCTGGTAACTCCAAAATACTTTTTTCAACCATCACTCACCTCCTTCAGCCACGTACAACCTCACTCACTGACTCCACTAATGATCTTTGTAATAAATTTATCTCCTTTTTCCAAAACAAGATCCAAAAAATCAGATCAGCCATCACCTCTTCACCCCCTGCCCTTTCTCCGGCTGCAAATGTACAGCTTGAGAACCCTCCTCCCCTCAGCTTTTTCCCAGAGGTCTGTGTGAAGGAAGTTGAAGCCACTGTCAGGGCAATGAAACCCTGCACATGTGCTCTTGACCCCTTCCCAACAGTCCTGGTCAAGGCTAACATTGCCTCTCTCAGTTCACTTATCACCACTATAGTTAATCAGTCTCTCCAATCTGGTCATATTTCCCCTGTCTTGAAGTCCTCTATAATTAAACCTCTTCTTAAAAAACCTACCCTCGATCCCCATGACCTGGCAAATTACAGACCCATTTCCAACCTTCCCTTCCTCGCTAAAGTTTTGGAGAAATTAGTCTCGGTTTATCTACAAGAACATCTACATGACAATAATATACTGGATAAATTTCAATCAGGTTTTCGAACAGCACATAGCACTGAAACAGCTCTTGTCCGGGTCACAAATGACCTGTTGGTCACTGCAGACCGTGGTTCCTCCTCTCTCCTTATTCTCCTTGATCTTTCGGCAGCCTTTGATACGGTTGATCATTACATTCTGCTCCAACGCTTACAGCAGTTTGCAGGACTTACTGGCACTGCCCTGGAGTGGTTCCGATCATACCTGACAGACAGAACAGAGTCTGTCTCCATCGGGCGTGCCAAGTCATTGAGCCATCCTGTTTCTTGTGGTGTGCCCCAGGGATCAGTTCTGGGACCCCTCCTTTTCAACCTATACATGGTACCACTTGGGTGTATTATCAGCAGCTATGGGGTCTCATTCCATTGCTATGCTGATGATACTCAGCTGTATCTTAAACTGGGTAGCAATGTGTCTGAGACCCCATCTACATCATCTTCTTCAGCTTCTCCATTTTCTCCACTTTCTTCTCTTTCCACACTCACAGCGTGTCTGGAGGAGATAAAGGCATGGATGCGGCAAAATTTCCTTCACCTTAACAGTTCAAAAACAGAAGCAATTCAAATTGGTACATCACATCAAATTCAACAACAAAAAATCCTCAGTATCACTTTTTCTGGCCAGAACATCTCTCTTTCCAATACAGTCACCAATCTTGGTGTTATTTTTGATCCACAACTCACCTTTGAAAGCCATATAAAGCATATCTGTAAAACTTCTTTTTTTCATCTTCGAAATATTGCAAAGCTTCGGTCTACACTGTCCCTCACTGATGCAGAAAAGCTCGTCCATGCCTTTGTCTCCTCCAGACTGGATTACTGCAATGCACTTCTCTTCGGGATTCCTGGCAAGAACATACAAAAACTACAGTATGTCCAAAACAGCGCTGCCAGGGTCCTGATGAGAGTGCGTAAGTATGAACACATCACTCCTGTACTGCGTTCACTACACTGGCTTCCTGTTTCTGCCCGGATCACATACAAAATTTATCTGCTCACCTTCCAGTGCCTGTACGGTAATGCACCATCCTATTTAAAAGAACTTCTCACCCCTCACTGTCCTTCCCGCACTCTCCGCTCTTCCAACACCCATCTTCTTCTCACTCCCAGGTCTCGGTCTCGCACAATGGGAGACCGGGCTTTCTCCTGCGCTGCCCCTCGGCTGTGGAACGCCCTGCCCTCATATCTGAGGGCCCCACAGACCGTGACATGTTTTAAAAAAGGTCTTAAAACCTTTCTTTTTATCCAGTTTTTTAAATAATTAATTGTGCTTTTGTTTTTTATTGCACCCAGTTTTTTGAGTATTTTATCTGCATTTTGTGAATTTTAAGTTTTTGATGCAATCATCTGTGAGGCTCCATCCTCTTGGTTGTTCCTTTTCTTTGTTGCATTTATGATTGATTTTTATCTTGATTTTATTTTTCATTGTAGCACTTTGAGATCTGTCTGATGTAAAGTGCATTATAAATAAAAGTTATTATTATTATTATGGATTTTTTCCCATATTTGTAGACCCATTTTTGGCTCTGATATCATCGTTTTTCATTTTGGGCAAAAAATGGTGCAGTACCACTTTTGTCCGCTAGGGGGACACTTCCAGAGGAGTACACCGACCGTTTCTAGCTCATGTGTCCGAAAAAAGCCTCCTCTGGTAGGCAGTGGCAGCTCGTGACATTTTCACCAGGGGGGGCTATATATATATATATACAATATATATACTATATATATATATATATATATATATATATATATATATATATATACAGTGGTGGGCCTCCGACCGCTAGGTAGCGCTATTGCGCTAATCCGCTTGTAGCGTAGCTAAATAATCTGTTAGCTTTACAGCGGATTGACTAAGTTTTATAATTCATAAGCGGATTTATGCTATTTTTATTTAAAATGCAGTACCGCTAATAACTAATTATCTATCAGTAAAAACGAAATAACGTATTTACGAGCAGCGCCGGATGTGGTCCGTCACAAAAAAGCGTCCCCCTCAGTCTCTTGGTGTGTGCTCTCTCTATAGCAGTTAGCAGCCAGTGTGTTACTCTGGAGCCTTATTGCTTGTTTTCGAAGAGTCAGACGAAGACTTTTTAACATGGAGGGTGAACTTATGGATGTTTCTCAGGGCCTACGCGACGCGTCTGGATTTAAAAATAGAATTTCGCCACATTAGCACTCTTCAAAATGGCGTCCGCGACGGCCAAAGAAGCCAGGATTTTACAACAAAACACGGTAAAACAATTATTTCTTTGCTGAGAAAAAATATATTTCATAGCTGACGTTATAGCACAAGTTTTTCTGAGCTTGAGAGTTTCACGAAATGGTCAAATCTGCTGGATTTAAAAAAAGTAGTTCACCATTAGGACTCTTCAAAATGGCGTCCGCGACGGCCACAGAAATTAAGAACATAAAATAGACAGGGCAGCAAACTTACATACTCAGGGAATCACAAGGAACTCAGGAGACAGAGGCAACAGGAGACAATGCCAGGACAATGATAAACACAGAGATACAGACTTATTTTTGATTTGATTTGATGTTTATTCATTCATTTTAAAAGAACAATACAAAACAGTTTCATCAGATACAAGGATGAATAGACTTTTAGCTGAATGGATGGATGGATAGACAGTTAGCTGGATGGCTGAATGGATGGATGGATAGACAGTTAGCTGGATGGATGGATGGATGGATGAATAGACAGTTAGCTAGATGGATGGATGGATGGATGAATAGACTTTTAGCTGAATGGATGAATGGATGGATGGATGGATAGACAGTTAGCTGGATGGCTGGATGGATGATCTTTAACAAGTTCTAAAATCATTAAAATTTAACCTCAGCTTGTGCCTCTGACACAACAGAACCTCAGCAGCAGAATCCTCTGTGGTTCTCTGACTTCATCAGTCTCTCTCCTGGTTCTGGAGGAGTTCTGACCCACTCTACTTTCCATTGTTGCTTCAGTTCTTTGAGGTTTCTGCTCAGCTCTCTGAAGGTTTCAGGTTCAGGTTCTGGACTCTGACTGGGCCGTTGATTTGATTTGATGTTTATTCATTCATTTTAAAAGAACAATACAAAACAGTTTCATCAGATACAAGAATACAAGTAGGATAAAATGAAAGGAGCAGAAAGAAGATGAAATCTTATTATATCTGCCCCTTATTTATTTCACAGTTTGTTCAACCAATGATAACCTTCAAACTACATCACAAAATGAATAACTCTACTTAATTTTTCTAACTGTAATACACAAACACACTAAGCTACATCATATATAGTTTTTGAGCAAGTCCTTTTTGACCTTTTTCTTAAATGTATACATTGGGCAGCACGGTGGCACAACTGGTAGAGCTGCTGCCTCTCAGCGAGAAGGTTGCCGGTTCAAATCCCGGTCCGGGGCCTTTCTGGGTGGAGTTTGCATGTTCTCCCCGTGCATGCGTGGGTTTCCTCCGGGTACTCCGGTTTCCTCCCACAGACCAAAAAACATGCTTGTTAGGCTGATTGGTGACTCTAAATTGACCCTAGGTGTGAGTGTGAGAGTGGATGGTTGTTTGGTGTGAGTGAGACAGGTCCCTCTTGTAAATGAGTCCCCGTGACTCAACGAGGCTAGCCTGTATAAATAAAGGTTGAATGAATGAATGAATGAATTGATTTTGCATTTTTAACATCACTCTCCAGAACATTCCACAATCCAACTCCCTGAATTGAGGTAGACCGTCCCTTTAAGCTGGTTCTGAATTGTGGTTTGATGAATATCTGTCCCTTTAAGATTGTAATAACTTTGTCTAAATTTCTTTGGATATTTAAAGGTAATGTGTTATTATGAGCCCTATACATAACTGATAAAATACTATATTCTACCAATTCCTGGAATTTCAATAAATTTAGCTGAAGAAACAAGGTGTTTGATGGGTGACTGAAATGTTTTCTGGTGATTACTCTTACAGCTCTCTTTTGTAAAATAAAAACAGGCTTTGTAATTGTTTTGCACGCTTTTCCCCAAACCTCAATACAATAGATTAAATGTGGAACAATGATTGTGTTATACAACATATACAGAGCTTTATCAATTAAAAAATCCCTGACTTTATATACAGGTACATGAACACACAGCATGACAATCACAAACACCTGGACAACAAAATGGAGGAGATAAGCAAGACAATTAACAGAGAGACCAGGGAGTGTAGGGATGGGGACCCATCACCTGAGAGCAACATGCTTACAACTGTTATCTTGAAGTTCTAGGGTGTAGAGAGCCACAGAAACGGTTATGGTAGGCCGGATTTGGCCCACGGGCCTTGAGTTTGACACATGCGATCTAGTGGTACTAAAAGTAACAAAAGAAGAAGAAAAAAAACAGCCAAATATGTCAGCAGTTTAGCTAACAGACTTTGGAATGGGTACATTTTGTCCTTGTCAAACCTGTTGAAGAGAACCAAACTAAATACTCTGAAACTCAAACAACTTACTGTATAACAGTTCATGCACCGCTAGTTGGCAGTGTAGTGCAAATATTGCATAACTTGCTGCTACCAATTGTTGAATTTAATTAGCGGATTAGAATTAGCTTCCCCTAATTTTCATAAGACATTAGTGCTTTTGAAATTGCGGGCCTAAATAAATAAATTAGTGCTTTAGAAATAGCGGAACTAATTTTTGGATTAGCGTTGCCCACCACTGTATATATATATATCAGAGAGTCAGAGAGAGTCAGAGAGTCTTTATTGTCATTTGCACCGCATGTGGTACATGTGATGAAAACGAGATTATGTACACGAGGTCCCAGTTACATCCAACAACAAATGAAAGAGAAAAACAGTAATAACATCTAGAACTAACTAAGAAAAACATCAACTAGTAATACACTAAGCCTAATATAGTGGGAATAAACAGCAGCACGAACATGAGTCTGTATGAGCAGATGGTCACAGATGAACACAGCAACAAGAAAACAGATCAGCATCAGCATGATGTGATATTTTGCAGTGTTTATTTTTTATTTTATTTTTATTTATTCATGAGTCTAACAGCCTCAGGGTAGAAGCTGTTCCTCAGTCTAGTGGTTCTACACTTGATGCTCCTCAACCTCCGTCCTGAGGGGAGTGGGGCAAAGAGTGAGTGTGCTGGATGAGTGAGGTCTTTCATGATGCAGGTGGCTCTTTTCCTGCATCTGGAGGTATAAATGTCTGTGATTGTGGGGAGACTGAAGGCTCGGATATAGTCGCGCTTTGGTCCACAAGCTGGAGCGCGCGGGCAGCGCGCGCACTGTGCCGTGCGGCTTCATGCGTTTATAGTGTAGCACGGCAGCGCATGGCAAAGTGCTGTTCTTTTACTGACCAGCAGGTGGCAGTACCCTCTAAAACCTGTGCATATGTTGCAAGAAAGGGTGTAGAAGAAGAAATCTACCGTAGAAGAAGAACTGTTTGAAATCACACAACAAAAACAAATGGCTTTCCGCTCGCTTGGGGAATTTAATACATTTATATCAAATAAAAAACATTCCTCCATGCGTCGCGACGCCGTTTCCACGACCACAGCGGCGCAGACAGCTGCAGGCTCTGGCGTGAAGGCTGTCTGTGAGGTCCCTACCCGACCTGTCAATCAATTCGGCGCGCGCGCTAGGCTTGCGGAGCTTCAAAATCTGGGAGGTGCACGACCACGCGCGAAACCAACGCGCTGGCCAAAGCGCGGGGGCGGGGACTATGCGATTGCGTCACTTTTCGCGCGCGCACCCTCGCGCCCTATGCGACGCGTCAACTATATCCTAGGCTTGACTCCAACAGACTTCTGTGCAGCCTTCACCACTCTCTGCAGAGCTTTCCTCTCTTCAACTGTGCAGCCTCCATGCCACACGATGCTGGAGCACAGGATGCTCTCCACTGCACACCTGTAGAAGGAGGTGAGGACTGGGCTGCTCAGACCAGCTCGTCTCATGCCTCTTACCCACCGCACAACTGCAAACGCTCCTGCCGTCCCCTTTTGGCCGCTGGTCACGGTTCCACTGAACCACTGAACACCGTCTGATGACGTACACTAGGGGGTAGCAGAGGGAGGGGTCTCTGGCTTGTTTTCCGGGTTCAGTTGTTGTTTTAACTGCACCTCCGACGGTCTTCGATGAGATTAAAACTTTTTTTTATGTTTGGGGTGATCTACACTGGAGAGGACAGCAGCCTGTCAGCAGCAACTGTAAAAATGCCACGTTTCTTACCGGAGTTTGGGTCCAATTCCTGGAGGCTCGATCCGGTGAGTTTAAAAAGTCCGAAAAAAGTCCCGTTGTGGTTGTGTAATCAGATAGCGAGGCTCTCCCGACTGTTTGCCGGATGCGTCGAGCCGCCAGAGATCAACATTTGGGACGTCTGCGGCTCGACGGCGACGCGCGCGTGCGTGTGCAGGCTGCCGTCGCGCCGCTTCGATCACTCGAATCTCGCCGCTTCCTTGTTCGCCGTGACTCCACGCGTCTCCTCCATAGACTTTGAATGTAAACCGGTGTTATCCGGCCGCTTCGGCCGCTCGACAAAGGGGGCAGTGGGTAGGAGGCATGAGCCGTCTGAGGAAGTAGAGTCTCTGATGACCTTTCTTGATCAGGCTGGTGGTGTTGTTGCTCCAGCTGAGGTTATCATTCATGTGTACACCCAAGTATTTGTAGCTGGAGACCACTTCCACTGCAGACCCACCTATTTTCAGTGGGGCATGGGTGTGTTTGTTCCTTCTGAAGTCCACAATCATCTCCTTTGTCTTCTTCACATTCATGTGAAGATTATTCTCTTTGCACCAGCTCTCCAGATGTTCCACCTCCTGTCTGTAGCTGGACTCATCATTGTTTGTGATGCATCCCACCACCGCTGTATCATCTGCAAACTTAACAATATGACAGCCTGGAAGTGTGGCTGTACAATCATATGTGAGCAGAGTGAACAGAAGGGGGCTCAGCACACATCCCTGAGGAGAGCCAGTGCTGAGGGTTATGGTGGAGGAGGAGAAGTTGTGGATCTTCACGGACTGTGGTCTGTCTGTTAAGAAGTCTAGTACCCAGTTACAAATAGAGGGGCTTAGTCCAAGTGTAGATAGTTTGTCTATCAGAGTTTGGGGGATCATGGTGTTGAAGGCAGATGTGAAGTCCACAAAGAGCAGACGCACGTATGAGTCCTTCTGATCCAGGTGGGTGAGAGCAGTGTGGACCACGGAAGAAATGGCGTCCTCTGTTGATCGGTTCTCACGGTATGCGTATTGATGAGGGTCCTCATTGATGTTGACGGTTGCCTTGATGTGGGACATGACCAGTTTCTCAAAACATTTAGCGACTATCGGGGTGAGGGCCACCGGTCTATAGTCATTCAGACCAGTCACTGTGGAGCTCTTTGGGACTGGGATGATGGTCGCGGTCTTCAGGCAGGTGGGAACTGACTCCAGTGCAAGTGAGGTGGTGAAGATGTCAGCCAGCACCTCACAGAGCTGGTCCGCACATTCCTTCAGAACTTTCCCTGGGATGTTGTCTGGTCCGGTTGCTTTATGAGGATTAATCTTTCTGAGACTGCCTCTCACTTCTGCTGCGGACACCCTGAGATATATATATATATATATATATATATATATATATATATATATATATATATATATATATATATATATATATATATATATATATATATATATATATATATATAATAATAATAATGTGTTTGTCTGTCATCTGCGTATGTTTCCCATACACAGACGAAATTCGTCTCTGCATTTAACCCAACCACCCCAGGTGGTGCAGTGAGCAGCCAGAGGGCGCTCGGGGAGCTGGAGAATTAGGTGTGCACTCATAGACACCCCAAGGTGTGTAGTGGCCGGGACGCGAACCCGCGTCCTTCGGGTCCCAAGTCAAACGCCCTAACCACTATATATATATATATATATATATATATATATATATATATATATATATATATATATATATATATATATATATATATATATATATATATATATATATATATATATATATGTTTGTTTGTTTGTTTTGCTTTGGTTCAGATGATGAGCAGAAAATGACTGAATAGTAAGTTTTCACAACTTACAACTTTAATATGCCAGTTGTCACAAACTACAAACAACCCTGAACTGGTTAAATACAAAACCACATGTTAGGGTTTGAAACTAGAATATGATGCTTCCATCACAAAATAAAATCACTGAATAGCTATTGTTGCCTGGACTTCAACACAAACTTCCCTGCAACACGCTTGCAGCAACTTCATTTTTTCTCTTCCCTTGTTTCTTCACCTGGTTTGGGGGGCCCCAGCTCCATTTCTTCTACAGCCGCCCCTGCTTTCTCCTACACCAGCTCCTTTGCCTCCGTTCCTGCACTTTTTATTTCTCCATTCACCTCCACCTCCACTTTCTCTTCCTTATCACCAGCGGTGGGTGGGGGACCGGCTGCGCGCACCCCCCCTCCCCCGCCGGCAGCGGGAGGGGACCGGCCGCACACACCCCCTCCCTCCCCCGCCGGCAGCGGGAGGGGACCGGCCGCGCTGAAGCGAATAAAAGATAAAATCATCCAGTTTTACATGAAACCTAACAAGAACAGTTTTCTCCTTTGTGAGACAACGTGTTTGAGACTATCCGTTCACAAAAAAAACTTAGGGGGCGGGTCCGGAGGCTCTGGGGGGCCCTAAAATTCCGGGGCCCCGGGCTCAAGCCCCTGCATAAATCCGGCCCTGGCAGCTGGCCACGTCTCTCCACACAGTGTCAGGAGATCCTGCCAGGTACTTCTGGAGGAACTGCATTCGAAATGTGGCTGTTCTGCTGGCCAGGTGGACAAGGCCCTGTCCCCCCTTTTCGCTTGGTAAGACGTTCTTACCCAGAACAGGACTGACTGTGGCACCCAATGTCGCCCGTCCCAAAAGAAATCGACCATCTCAGATTGTATTTTTACCAACAGGTCTGGAGGTGGGTCTAGAACAGAAAGTTTGTGCCACAGTTGTGATGCAACCAAGTTGTTTAACACCAGTACTCTGCCTCTGTAGGACATTTTTGAGTGTATCCATTTCCATTTTTCCAATTTATTCTTGACTTTTTGCACCACATTGTCCCAGTTTTTCTGTACTGAAGTCTTATTCCCTAGATGGACACCGAGATATTCAAGGCCATCTCTCTTCCACGGGAGGTTTTGAGGCAGAACTGGGAGCCCTTCAGGCCACTCGCCCACGGCGAGGGTTGTGCTCTTTCCCCAGTTTACCCTCGCAGCAGATATGGTTGAAAAACTCTCTGTGATTTCACTTAGTGTGTCAACATCTTGTTGATTTTTTACAAAAACAACAACGTCGTCAGCGTACGCGGATAAAACTATGCTACTATTGAAACCAGGTAAAACAAAACCATGAACACTCGAACAGATTTTCTGAAGGAGGGGTTCCAGGGAGAGTGCATAGAGCATTCCCGAGAGCGCACAGCCCTGTTGAACACCTCTACACAC